>MU968551.1:35680196-35897537 GCA_034641835.2 Pinus albicaulis
TTCGAATTGTAATTTATTCTTAATTATACGTTAATGAGTGTAAATTAAGATATATTTTTAGAGATTATTGGTTAGGGTCTTAATAATATATTATTTGTTTCACTTAAAAATTAGATTGCGTTTAACTAAAATGTTAATAAAGTAAGTTCGGGATTGAGCTATGAGTTAAAATTGAGTTTGTAGTTGGTGTTGATATTATTTTGGTTAGATTTTATGTGTATATGCCACAGCCACATTTTTTTTTTGTAGGGTCTTGTTTACGATGTCTCTTTTCATTATATCAAATATCAACATTATATACTTGAAAGGTCCTTTATTTGTATGGGGATGCCTTAGTATTGGTGAAACACCATTGAATTAATATTATGTTTTAGTATATAAAATTTGTAAAAATATATTAATTTTAATGATAACCATTTATTTATTTTTTAAATTTAAATAATAAATATAATTAATAAAATATGGAAAATTAATAATTTTTTTTAATTATATATCTGTAACTTTTTTAATATTTAAAAATTAATTTAGGAAAATAATAATGACAGAAGATTTTGTTAAACCAAAAAATATGTATTTAAATCATAATTTCAAAAACATATATATCATAATAATTGGTAAATCAATAACTATTATAGGAAACACTTGGGATCGAATAACAACACTTATAATTAGGCTTATACGAATTAATTGTCACCATTTTCAACTTGCTGAAAATGTTGCTAAATAGGCTGACATATCTCTAGAGAATATAACCATGGTAGAGTGGGAATTAAACCCACTAGCTTCCACTCAAGTTATTGTTGTTTAACTAAAACATATATTTTGAATAACTGAATACTATATCTTTTTATTTAAAAGAACCAAACGAATCAAAACAATCGATCATGGGATTTAAAATATGACTTTCACATTTAAAAGGAATAGAAAGACTCACAAGTACTTCTTTAGAAGAGTATTTAGAGTAGAACAATACAATAATAAGTTCAATTTCAATTGCTACGAAATAACATTTGTTTTGTAACCTAAAAGAATCAACAACTAGGTTAGTATTATGCTCACGTGACACGGGGTTTATTTTGGCCGCTGCCACTATTTCCCTAGGGGCCTACAACCTATCCTCCTCTCTGTAGACCGAGTCAAAACTAAGGGATTAAACCTTAGATTTCTTAGTTTGTAAAATTTCACACCTTTAATCGATAATTAAACTACCCCTCTAAGACATAGCTACAAAATAGCTTTTAAAATATCTATAATTATTAATTATAAAGGAAATAAATTCTCTCCACCAAACTTAAATCTCTTAATTCTTTGAGTTAGAGGCCCATTGAAGTGGTGACATATCATTACTACTATATACCAATTTCCACTCTAAATTCAAATTTTACTTTAAATATTATTTAGAATGTAAATAAATTACTCCTCTTCCACCATATTTACTCTCTTTTTATAATTTAAAACAATGCAAACTTTTTGTATGTGCACATTCTTTTCTATTAATAAAAAGAAATTAATTACATTTTCTAATCATTTTTAAAAAAATAATTGGATAACTAAATATCTAGATGAACTTAGTTTTAGCCATATTAAACTGGTATATAATTTATTTAAAATAAATTAATACACATAATTTTCTTCCCCTTTGTAATCCATCAACTACATTGATTTAATGAATTTATCACAAATTAGACTTTTTAATATATTAATATCGGTGCATAGAAAGTAGAGTATTTATGTGTAGTTGTTAACACACACCTCAAACATTGTCTACTAGTACTTAATAATAAATTCATTTAAGATCATATGATTTTCATAATAGAAAATGCAATTGTAGGATGTTTATGACTTTAAAACCAATAATTATTAAAAAATAAAAAAATAAAACATATGTAATTGCATTTCTATAGTACTATATGTCCTTTTATTTTATGAAACTAGGAATATTCTAAGAAAATAAAATTAGTATAAATTTAAGTAAATTAAGACAAAATTCATATCCACTTTATTCATACTCTCCATTCATAAAAACTACGATCTATGGTTTGTGCTTAATTGGGATACTTTTCATGACCTGGGTATCTATTTTAAGACTAGTCCTTTAATGTAACTCATCATAATTTCATGCAATGGATATAAAAAGTATGGAATTCCATAATCATTACCTTAAGGATATTTCTTCCATTCATCATCTAAAATGTCTGTACAACTCTAAGGATCTAAATGGCTCACTAGCTTCAACTTTTGAAAGAATTTAAAATAGCTACTAGAAAACTAGTGATTTTGATATATGCTTTGCCTAACGCATAATACAACACAAGAGTATAAAATCCCAAAATATATATTATTAAACCTATCGTTTTGGCCCAAGGATTTTTTCTCCTGCAAAGCTCTTACTCATAATATATCAATAAAGCATCATGTCATCATATATTAACAACCACTTGTCATCTTGTCACAAATAAGACATGTAACATTAAAGATATAATACAAAGCATAAATTTTACATTACTAATCCATAATAATGTGAACATTCTATTAGACAACTTGCCACAATAGTTCTAATAAAAATATACTTAAAAATAAAAAATCTACACTTTGATACGATTTATTTCTCTTTAGATTTTTAGATCTATAGATTAATGTTTATTGTGTGTGCGTGAAAATTATAATTATGGATAAAATAGAGAACAATGAAATAAAAACTAACAAACCATGATTGACACAATATGTATCCTAGGAAACATTTTCAGGAGAAAACCTAGTTGGAAGGTGTGGTCCTTTTATTTTATTTCTCTGAATAGAAAACGTCTACGAGTACAGGGAACTAAGGCTAATGGACCCTGGTCTAATTTAGTGAAAAAAATCTTGTTTGTTTCCTCTCTCCCTATCCCTCTCTTCTACTTTTCTTTTGTATGGAACAAATGCGCTTGAAAAAAATGTAACTCTTTTCCTCCTAGTGGATTGGTTATAACATTGCCTGATAGCCTACTAGTGGTTAGGTTTGACTCTTTCAACTCTTAACTATATTTACATTATGGAATATTCTAGAATTATCTTCATCATAATCACATGTATATATGTTTTTTCCTGAATACTGGGGGCTGGTGTGGCATCCTCTCAAATTATGCTGGCAAAATAGGGAGGTGAACTTCCGAGTGACATAAATTTTTCATACTTTCTCTAATTAAGGTGATTCTTACACCATTGGAAAATTATTTATGTGTAGAAAAGGAAATTTTTAGTTATAAAATGGAAAATATTTACCCCAAAAAATAATTCCATTTGATGCCTCAAAATGTTCCTAGAAGGTTTCAAACCCCAATATGCCGAACTCAATTCTAGTGGTAAAAATGGCCATATGAACTAATTCCTCCATGTTTTCCACTATGAAGGCATCGAGATGGATGAAAAAAATTATAATGATCCAATATGAATGAATTTCAGGCATCAAATATTTATCATATCATCATTAATATGATAGGCAGACACAAGCAGATGTTATAACTCAAGTCGCAACATGTGATAATATTAATATTATAAATAAACATCACAACCTTATACATCATATATTTTATAAATAGGGATTATTATTCTTAAACTTTAAAACATTGTTCCATCATCATCTCATAAAACATCTTCTCAAATGTGTACATGTACGCCAATTAGGATACTAGAGTAGCATCTATTGAACTAGTGCTTCTAATATATGATTTCCCCAACCCATAATACAACATAAGAAATATCCCTCATGCATATTGAATCCCATGAGATATATTATTAAACTAATTTTTTGGCCCAAGGATTTTTTTTCTTGTAAAACTCTTGCTCAGAATACAACAAAAAAATTTCATGTCGTCACATATAACCAACATTGTCATCTTATGACCAATAATGCAAGTAACATCAATGATATAAGATAAAATGTAAAGTTTACATTACTTGTATCAAATCCTTATCATCTCATCATCAATAAGATAGCTAGCCATAAGTGCATTCTATAACTCAAATTGCAACATGTGATAATATTAAAGTTATAAATAAACACCATACCTTGTACATCATATATTGTATAACTAGAGACTCTTACTCCTAAACTTTAAAACAATGTTCCATCGTGAACATATGAATCATATCCTCATACATGCCCATGTATACCAATTAAGAACCAGTGCTAGTAGAGTAACTACTATAGAACTAATGCTATTATACACAAGCAATATCCTTCATGCATATGGAATCCCACAAGATATGTTACTAAACGAATCTTTTGGCCCATAAAAGCTTTTCATTGTAAAGTGCTTGCTCATAATACATTAGCAAAACATCATGTCATCCCATATAACCATCCATTGTCATCTTGTGACCAATAATACAATTAACATTATTGATATAAGACAAAGTGAAAATTGTACATTACACGTATTAGATCCTTATCATCTCATCTTCAATAAGAAAGATAGTCACAAGCACATCCTTTGACTCAAGTTGCAAAATGTGATAATATTTATATTATAAATAAACATCATAGCCTTGTACATCATCTATTATAGTAGTAGAGACAGTTACTCCTAAAATTCAAAACATTCTTTCATTATCGACATGGAAATCATCTACTCACACATACCAATATATATTAATGAAATAGTTCTCATGATAAGTATGTATTCATAGATGTAAGAAAAAATAATTA
This sequence comes from Pinus albicaulis, assembly GCA_034641835.2. NCBI lineage: Eukaryota > Viridiplantae > Streptophyta > Pinopsida > Pinales > Pinaceae > Pinus > Pinus albicaulis. The sequence goes on from MU968551.1 coordinate 35,684,884, forward strand.
TAGCATATTATTTAATGTTTCAATAAATCCAATCTCATCAATCATTTGTTAGGGTTATCATAGTATCTAAGTCAATTCATGCTAAACCTGAAATTCAGAAGAAAAGAAGGGAAAAATAATAAAGCAATACATGTGGTATCACTTTCATTGTGTGAAAAGGTTGTTGGGAGGATGCTTGGAAGTATTTCACAAGGGGGTTTTCCAAAATCTATTTGAAGCAATAACTATATACATAGGGAACATATAACATTATTGATGGGCCATTTTTCAAAGAAAAACTTTATCCATTTGTTAGGTTATATATCTAGTAAGAATATTCAAGTTACATTTGAAAAGTAAATTAATAATGCTATATATAAAAGAAACTTGTGTTATTGCACAAGGTTTGGGAAGATAAAGCAATATGGTTCCTTTTATGAGTCATAAGAAAATATCTTGTGCTAAAGAGAGGGAAGGGATTGACGATAACTATGAAGGGAGTAGAGGAGTAGAGTCATTTCATTAAACGATTATTTCATATGATAGTGTTTCAATAATTATTTGAAAACATTTTTTTATTATGGTAGATGTGATTGACCCATATCCATAAGCTATTTGTATGATAGTATTTCAATAACTATTTGAAAACATTTTTTTATTAAGGTAGATGTGATTGACCCATATCCATAAGGAGAGTGGGCGAGGAAGTTGATCATCTACATTAATTTTGACAAATACTACATGCAATGGGTATATGTATTATTCCAACATTTACATTTGCTGTAGTTCAAGTTGTTGGGTTGAGCTCTCCACCCACTTGTTATATTGCTTTATAAATACAAAAGATAAACTTATCATCACCATTTCTTTCAAAGAAATCATTATCACTAACAACCTTTTTACCTCCATTTTTTTACCTCTTAATTAATCTACATGTTAATAAATCACTTACATAATAATGATATAAAAGAAATAAAATGTAATAATTCACTCCAAATCTTCATAAACATATATTCTCACTACAAACAATAATCTTAAAACAAATATTATCCAAAAATAAATAAATAAAATTCTATTTATTATGCAACTTACCACTCAACATCTTATTCTAATAGGTAAATTTATAAATTTATTAATATTACATCTATTACCATGTTAAATTACAATTTTACTTAAATTTTGTATTTTTATATATACTTATTACTATTACGACAATTTCATTGTTAAATTACAATTTTATTTTTAAAATACATTTTATTTTGTATTTCTGACATTTTTATTTACCATTATCATGTTATAGCCAACAATAAATATAAAAATCCACCGAATCATTTTATCAAACTTGAAATTCTCTGAATAGTCGCCATGTTTAAAGAGTGATGTAATGGAGTACATGTTAACGCTAAAAAAAAAAGACACAGAAAGCTAACCGTTTGCTGATTTAAAGAGTCGGTGCCATATTTCGAAATATTTCATTCATTTAATAAGGCGGGGGCCATTTTTCTGGGCTGTACACTTCCGTTCAACGCTTGTCTAAGACGTAATTTTATCTCAAATCTTTTATTTTAAATAAAAAATATATTTATTGAAAACATATTTTTTTAATAATAATTATTGGGGAGTCAAGAATTGTTTTTAAATCTAGTCAAAACATTTAAGGCTCAAGCTTCTCATAAGCATACTCATCTTTGGTTGGATAAATGATTGGATAATTGGTGTATACAAGAAGAAATAATTTTGAAGAATAAGAATAGTATTAAATATTATTATTTTATTAGGGTAGGATTGACCATATTGGTCTTAGTGGATGTTAGCCATCATCATCATTAATATATTTTAAAATTTTAAAGAAATTTTAAAATAACACAAGAAAAATATATATAAAATAAAAATTGAATCGATTAAATGTTGACTTAATTAATAACAAAAAGCTAAAAGTGATACAAATAATAAAATTCAATTTGTTATACCATAATTTTTTAAAATAAAATTACTAAAATATTATTAGATAAAAGAAAATGGTAATATACATATCATATTAAAATATATAACATATAAATAATAGCTATAAATTAAGATATATTCTATTATATAAATTAAAATAATTAATTTATAAGAATATTTTATTTTTAATAAACATATAACAACTTAATACTTACAATATAACAAAAATTTTAATCATAAATATCCAACCCAATTTATCATGGATATTATTAACTTGTAAATAGACTTTGTTACAGTAATCCAATATCATGACCTATCAATATTATATACTCAAAAACCATAACTCATTTCACAATTAAAAAAATTATAGATATTTAATTTAATTTAAATTTATAACATCTTTTCAATTAAATTTATAATAAAAAATGTCATAATTATTTTTGAGATATATCTAAACCCTCTATATTTATTACTAAATCAAGGTTTTAATAAAATAAAATAAAAAAGAGAATACTTAACATTATTAGGAATTAGAATAAATCTATCTTAGAGGGGACCTAAATCTCTTTCGCACCTCATAGCTCCTGAGTTAAAATGGATATATGTTGGTATATGCATATATTTATGATAAACATGTTTATTTTGGAATAAAACTCTTAGAATTTTATTTTAATTATTAAAAAATAGAATTTAATTTAACTTTTTTGGAATATTCTACGATATTCCTAGTAGTATACACAAATCAAAGGTTGACATTTATAAATTAAAAGTTGATATTTATTTCAAAGTAGTTATGCCCATTCTATTCATGTGGTATTGATAAGTCATGGTATTGGAACAAATATTTAAAGATTAAGAATTTCCATGGTAAAGTGGAAGTAAATCTTTATGGACAAGAATCTTGTTTATGTTTTTTTTCAATCATATATGTATTTCAATTATATATTAATTCTTTTTATAATTAATAAATAATAATTTAAAATAAACTTGCAATTTAGTTAGTTTTAAGATTTTTTTAAATTTAACAATGTAAGATGTATTTTGAAGTGCTTACTTTGATGTTTATTATGGATTGATGCCTATGAACATTTACAAACGATTTAATATATATATTTGAGACTATTTTAGTATATAAATCAATGGTAAATAAAATGTTAATTTGTTATTTTTAATTAATTATAATATTTTTATAAAATAAATTAAATATAATTCTTAATTCTTAATTATATATAAACTAAATAAATTAGCATTTATTTATTTTTGTTAATTCGAGCCATGAAATGTGAACTTTGAATGTTATGGTTTTCAGAATACTTCATAACATAACTATTGTCAATTAAACTACCTCTATAAAATGAGTTTTCATTTGTTTAATTAAGAATGTATTTACTTCAAAACCTAGGTTAATGAAAAAGTATCATTTCTTTTCGCTATTTTTAATCATGATGAATAAGCTACTAGTTGGAGTAATTTACAAATTGGGCAATTTTGTATAGCACAAATAATTTTCAAATTTGGTTGTTGTTGGCTGTTACACATTGTGATCCGGATTTATGTAGTAACGCAACTAAATACGAAAATAACCATAAACATAGAAATACAAGGCTTCATTTCATTAATATCAAATCACATAAATATGCTTACAAACATGATGGAAATAAAATAGCTAGGGTGCTGGTAGGGAATCGCTGAGAAGAGATGTGGCGGCTACATACCTCTGAATTGTGTTACAAAGAGGCTTCAGGGCCTATTTATTATGGAGAAACAATGGAGAACTCTAAACGTCCAAAAACCTAACCCTAGGAGATGAAGTGCAAAATTATGGGCCCTGTTTGGGTAAATTGGTGTTTCAACTTCCCAGGGAAATAACTTCGGCATACTATCTCCATTTGGAGCTTCAAAAGGGCTCCAAATGCAATAGATAGGTAGCCACCAACATCCACCTCGATCACATTGGCTACTCCCACCTGTCAAGTAGCTTACCGGTGTTTCGCATCATCCAGATTTCAAAATAGTGTGTTGCCTGCTGCATTCGAGGTGCAGTGGATTTGCTTTCCCAAATTCCTGCAAAGCCTGCCTGCAGTAGAAGATAATAAGTTCTTTCTGAAATGACAGGAATACATCAATATTAATTGATTTTTATCGCCATGTGCGGTGTCCATTGATCAACATTTATTTATTTATATCTCTATAGTGATATTTTGTGCGGTGTCCATGAATGTATAGTGATATCTGTGCTGCCTGAAAGGGATTGATAATTCAGATTTGTGTACAGATTACAGCAGAGTAGATGAATAATAAGAGAGACACAAAATCTCCACATCCATTCAACTCAAAACAAAATCATAAAAGACAAAATGGACTCAAGAGGGAACATGCAGCGACAGCAGCAGCAACGTCTCAGTCCATAACAGTGGCATGTTAACAAATTGCCATGGTTGGAATCTTGAAATGTGTCTGATGAAAAATAGCTGGTAATCAAGTGTAGGAGGACGTGTAAATTTGCTCCATGTTCAGCTCCGACAGTGGGAATGGTCTGTGCTGACTATTGTTATAGATAAGTTTTCTTTATGCATCTATTACATATCTCTATATAGATAAGTTTTCTTTATGCATCTATTACATATCTCTATTATGCAGTGTAACTGTTCTACGTTTTTTTTCCCTCCGGTGAAATTCAGTGATAAATTTTTTTATCAGATAATTAGTTTTTTTCTTTTTTTTTTAATACATTAAAGAATATAACACCTCGATTCATAGTGCATAAAGCCACAGTATTCCCATAGACAGATTTTAAGAAGAATCAACAACTACATGGCCTTGTAATCATTTCCCATGGAATCAATCTCACTACACTTTAAGACGACGACACTCCACCCATTATTTTATAATCTATGGGCTTGTGAATTTTTAATTTAATGAAATAATTTTCTGCTTAAATTTTGCGGAAAATTCTGAATACCTAATTCAATTTTCAATATATACTTTTCAAAAAACGTTATACACGTATGATCCATAGGTTATGTTGCGGTGCATTCTTAATTTCCAAGAAAAATATATTTTTCATTATTTAAAAAAATTAATTAATATTTTATTGGTATTTTATATTTTTTTGTGTTTCCATAAATTTTTTCCTCCTCTATGTGTAAAATGAAAAAGCCATATATAATTTTTGATAGGAAATTTTCATCAAGTAAATACATAGGTTTGTAATTGGAAATATTTATTTTTTGGTGTAGTTTTGTTGAGGCCACAGACTGAATTTTATATTTTGTAACCTGCTTTCAAATTATAAATAGAAAATAGCGAGGCACTACTAAATTGACAAAAAAATAAATATATGTTTCGTTGGAGAAGGGAAGGGAAGGAAAAGGAAATGAAGTGGTGAAGGGAGTTTTACTACAAGAATATATATATATATATATATATATATATATATATATATATATATATTATTGGATAAAAAATTTAATGATGAATTTACATGCACTAATTCTACCACACTTTATGGAAGAGATGAAGTGATTTTACTTTTTGAAAGTTGTAACTTTATCAAAAACTATAAAGATCAAGAATTTTTTTAATTTGCAAGTTGTTAATCAAGAGTTTCACGAGTCCTCAATTAAGGATTTTTAAAACACTTGATGAAGGTATTTTTTACATTTATAGCTTTTTTGGGTTCCAAAGGATAGATTAAGGTTGTACCTTGATTCAAGATTTTAAGCCTTCAATTGACACTAGAAACTTAAATGAGGTTTTAATCCCTTGATAAAGGTTTGATGCCTAGATCAAGGTTTCAACCCCTTTGACTCAACCTTCAAGCCTTAATTGAGGGATTAATATTCCCATACAAGTATGGCCTCAATTGGGGATCCACATAGGTCATTTTCACATGCATGACTTGCCAAAAAGTGCAACTCAGGACCATGGATTCACCCCACAACAAACTACTAGTATCGATAAATACATAGTACATACTACTACCCCATGCATAGAAACACCATTGACCGTTACTTGTTTGATCTAATAAATTCACATGTTTTTTATAAGTATGAATAGAAACACCCTTGATTTACGCATATATATACCTCCCTATAGCTAGAAGGCATTCTAAACATGGTGAAACTAGATCAAAATAATCCAAAAAAGATCATTCATGCAAGGAGTTTCTTTGATAAATATATTGAATCCAAGGATCTTAGATAAAATAATGACACCAGCATAGATGAATCACACCAATGAATATAACTCTTTGTTACATGATACACATACATATGTGTATCCAACCCATTAGAGGAGCATGATAAACTCTTAAATCAAGTACAAAGACATAAAATATGTAGTGAGCATTCATTCTTGCAAATACAAGGAATTTAAATTGAATGTAGGGGTAAAGGCGCTTTGAAGATATAGTTGAAGTCATCACTTTACATTGAATAATGACATCAGTCATATCAACCAACATTCAATGATGATTCACTGAATATGTATAATCATAATATACTTACAATGTGGTGAGCCAAATAATGTTATGTAGATATATAGAGTTGAGGTACAATGAAAAATATGCTTCCAAAAGTAGAAGGAAGATGAAATAACTACCACCATATAATGACCAAAAAATAGAGGCATCAAATCTATAAGGCCTAGTCACATATACAATTTTTCAATTTATGTTTTAGAAATAATTTTCAATTGTGACATAATTAAGACATAAGTTCACAAGGAAATTTACATATTTTATAAGAAAATATGCCTGATTACATATGGTCAAGCCTTATCTAAGATAAATGATAGCTACTAAATCTAGTGATAGTTACCAAATCTTATGCCAGGTTTCAAAGGAATCATAAGATTCCATATCCAGGTCCAATTTCATCAATTCCTATTTTAAACTACCTTTATTTTTGGGATACTTATGATTGACCTCATAGTCATATAACTAATAGATGAAAAAAATGGCATAAAAGAGCCAACCCTACTATTTTCCTTGTTTGGCCACATTTTACTTCAACCCATACCATATATTTTGATACATTAAATGCCATATTCTATTATATTAAGTTTATTTTCTATAAAACCTTTCACTTATGTTTTATGGGCATGATCTTTTTAAAACATACCATTGTTGGGAATTGGGAGAGCATGAAAAATAACTATGTTATAATGTATGTTGTTCACATGCCTACTTCCCCTACTTGTGAAATAACATAGAAATATAAAGATTGTTGAATAACCATGCATACCAGCATGAAAATGAACAAATGATAACCATTATCAACTCTTGTTCACAAAGAAATTACTCGATTTTGTGATCTTGTGATCCTTTGAATTCAAGGATTCCATAACAACCATGCATTGAACTATGATAAATATCATAAAATATATTGAATACCGCACCATAAATCACTGAATTTAATTGATTTAAATAAAAAGTATTAAAAAATAAAGTCCACTAACTCTGTCTTAAAAATAATTGTCATATAATCCACAGTGTCTTGGATAGATGATGATCAAGTGCTTTGTTAAGGCACTCCTTGATGTGAAGTCATTGGTTCAATTTTCCACCCCAATCCACGTGATATATTGGACATGATGAAGATGTAGTCCCACCAAGATTATATATATATATATATATATATATATATATATATATATATATATATATATATATATATATATATATATATATGATCCCCTTTATAGTTATGAATGGAAACACAATTAATTTATACAAATATATGGGTCCTTATAGCTACAAGGAACTCTAAACATGGAGAAACTAGATCAAAAGGAATGAAAAATGATCAATCATGGAATGATTCCTTTGATAATATTTTGCATCCTAAGATATTATATAAAGAATGACACCAACATAGAGGCATCAATCCAATTAGTACAACTCTTTGTTACATGATACAAAGCCATAAGTTTTATCCAATCCATTAGAAGAGTATGAATCAAATCTTAAATCAAGTAGAAAGACACAAAAGATGTAGTGAGAATTCATTCTTTCAAAGATAAGGAATTGAACTTAAATGTAGAGGTAAATGTGCTTGGAAGGTATAATTTAATTCATCACTTTACATTGAAGAATGTCATCAATCATATCAACCAACATATATTTATGATTGATTGAACATCCATGATCATAATATACTTAAAATGTTATAAGCCAATTGATCCCATGTAGATATGTAGTGTTCCAGTACATTTCCAAATATGCTTCCAAAGAAGAAAGAAGAAGAAGTAACTAGGACCATATAACGACTAAAAAATAGAGGCATGAAATCCATAAGACCTAGTCACATACGCATATTTTCATTTATGTTTAGAGGTAATTTTCAATTGAGACATAAGTTCCCAAGAAACTTTCCATATGTTACAAAATGTATCCCTCATCAAATGCAGTCAAACCTTCACTAAGATAAATTCTAGCAATTATATCTTGCATTAGGTTTCAAAGGAATCATAGAATTCCATATCTAGGTCTAATTTCATCAATTCCTATTTTAAACTACCATTATTTTTTGGATGCTTTATATTTGATTGAAATCATAGTCATATAAGTAACATAGGAAAATGAAAAATGGTATAAAAGATCAAATCCTATTATTTATCTTGTCAAGGTACATAGTGATCCAACCCATGCCAATGATTCATATACATTAAATTCCATGTTTTTCTGGATTGGAATTCTTTTATATAAAACCTTTCACTCATTTTCTATTGGAATGAGTCTTCCAAAGCAAACGGTTAATTGGGAGAGAATACAAAATAACTATGTTATATGGCATGTTTATTACATTGTTACTTCCCCTACCTATGAGACAAAATATAAATATAAGTATGGTTGAATAAGCATGCTTACCAACATGAAAATTAACAAATGGTGACCATTGTCAATGCTTGTTCCCAAAGAAAATACCTATTTTCATTATGTTTTCATCCTTGGACTTCAAGGGTTCCACGTCAACGATGCATTGAAACAACATAAAATATCATACAATATATTGAATAACACACCACACATTAGTGAAATTATTCAAAAATAGAAGTTACTACCTCCATCTAAAAAAATAATTATCATATAATCAACAAATTACACTTCACATATTACTACAACAGTAATGGGAAGAAAGAATAAATTAGCCATTATATATGGTCATCCAAGGTAGAAAATGCACAAGTAAATCCCATCTTATAAGAATTATCAAAGAAGCATAATTTTTTCAATTACATTTTGTTCATAGTATGATACTACTCCTCACCTTAAACAATGTTGTATTTTTTCACTTGCATGCAACCACTATACATGTGGGTTTTAAAATAACTCTAAGGAACATGGAGATGTTACATTGGTAATCACTAAGACTCCTGAAAGAAGAGATGGAGCATGTTCAATATAGTATGATTAATAGTGTGAACTTCATAGGGCCAATTTCTTTTTGTGTATTGAGAGTTGTTTTCATAAGGGATTTCCATTATTTTAATAATATTTTCTAGGACTTGCACTAGCTACCATGAGTAATTTACAAAAAAAAGTATGCAAAAACAATTCCAAGAAGGTCTCTATGGATAACCCTTACTACTATTATCAATTTGGAAACAATCTGCCACCAAAAGGATGAATATGATATCAAATTCCACTTCAACTAGATGTTGGGAATCATTCAAATTCAATGCTATTAATGGATGGTTTCAGGCACGTTTACTGTAGGAATAACATATTCATATCCATATTAGGATGTAAAATATTGCATGCATCTAATATTTATTCACAAGAAATGTTCTTTCCTGTAAATGCAACAATAAAATTCTCCTACCATTGTATATGACAATTATATGTAGTGTCATTAATCCATAATTTATGGAGATGTGCAACAAAAAATTTCAATTAATTGGAAAAAACATTAATTTTTGTTGTATGGTGAGTTATCGTATTGTAGAATGTGTGGGTACAAGAAGAATTAGTAAATGGGGCTCTTCGAGTGGTCATGTAGATTGCATAAACACATGGAATAGGGTCTCTAATTTCTCTAGCATATGATTTTTTCATTTGATAATTACATTGAACCTAATTGGAACCAGACCCAACTAAATGACATACCAATTCTCCCAATTCAAGAAAAAAATCCCCTCAAAATGGCTTGGGAGTTACTTATACATAAATACTAGGGATTGATATTAACAAGGCCATCCAATGACACTAAGAACACTAAAATTAAAGCTATACCTTTACAACATTGTCATACAACACATATTTACTGGGAATGTAGATCACGGCAACATTTTCTTTTGACCATTATACAAAAATAAAAGATAGTGTATATGTTTAGCTTTGTAAACAAGAATATCAATTTCTATATTCTCTTTTACTTTCACAAAAGAAAGACTTCAATGACCTGCCTCCATGTTCTTGTAATTTTCACTTCAAATGGGAAAATTTCACAAGTGTACTTTACTCTATCTTTTGAATATACTTCTATAGATAAAATAGTTGAACCTAACATATTAACATAAATTTCTACCTTTATGTCAAACTTTCAATATTTACCTTATGCATAGTACAATTTAATATGACTATCAAAAGAGAATAACTGAATGATTATGTATGAATATGTGTAAAGTCACATATTCTTCAAAATGTACTTCATTAAAATGGTGAAAATATCAACTATTAACATCACCATTATACTGTATTTGTACAATAATAATGCAACCCATGCTACGAAGCAAAAAAAAAAAAAATCTAATATCTTATCTTAAAAAGTTGCAATGCAATGGTATAGCTGCCTAAAGCGGACACAAACCAAGAATGAAAACAATAGAAAATATCATAATTATGGTATTGGTATTTGAAATTGAAGCATCAATCTGTTAAAATCCAAGGCCCAACCCAGGCGTAAAGCACTATTTTCTCATCGAAGTTGTAGTGACCGAATGGAGCTTGCGCACCATCTCTTCCAACTAAGCCTTCGATGCCAATTATTCCAAAAGGGTAGGTTTCCTAATCTTAAGAACACCAGTGAAAATATTGTTGTTCATATTTCTAGTATTGGGGTTTGAAATTTATGGTCATTCAAGTAGAGCTTGTGCACCATCTCCTGCAATTAATATTCTTTTGGGAATGATTCCTAAAGGATATTTTACAACTAATATTATTATGGGAATGATTCCTAAAGGAATCCTGTTATGGCAATGATTTGCGAAGGGTTCCTACGTTTGAGCGTGCTAGCAAAAAATATTGGCAAGATCAACCCTGTAAAATTCCAAGGCCCAAAGAAGACCTAAAAACATGGTTTTTTCACCACAGTGCACAAGAGGAAACTTATGCTTGTACACCATCTCTTACAAATGATTTGGTCCCCACGTTAGCCCCCACATAATTCTTAATTTCTATTGTTCATATTTCTAGTATTTGTGTTTGAAATTGCAAATGATCTAGTGCCCACGCTAGTCCCCACATAATCCTTAATTGCTATTGTTCATATTTATGGTATTGGCGTTTGAAATTGGAAATGATTTAGTGCCCTCCCCACATAATTCTTAATTGCTATTGTTCATATTTCTGGTATTTCTAAATTGGCAACATCAACGCTATAAAAATCAAGGCCCAAACTTGATCTAAAAACATTTTTTTTTCACCGCAGTTCAGAACAACAAAATTGAGCTTGTACACCATCTCTTGCAAATTATTTAGTTCCCATGTAGTCATTTAGTCCTCAGTATAGTTGTTTTAGAAATAAGAAATATGAGATTTAAAATAAACACAATAAAAAAACAGTTGCAAAATAAATAATATCTCGTAATATATTAAATAACAATTTCAGAATTATTCAAAATTTTCATCTTTAAAATATGACCTTAACTCAATTATTTTCAAAACCTATCTATTGGAACTTTCATGATTGTGAGTCTGCAAGTGACCTGTGCTGAGTAGTAAGCATCTGTATGAGTCACAGAGTAACCATACATTTATTTTATGTATACAAAAATATATGATATGGAATTTTCGTCAACTTATTTGTAGTAAATAAGTAAGTGTGGAGTGGTATTAACCAACTCAAGATTAATTTTTCTTTAAAAATTTCAATTTTTCAATTACTCATACATTGAGTTTGGGATATAACACATTCCCCCAATGAAACAACCCTTCGTCGTCAATATTTCACTCTGGTTGGACACTTAATAATTATACATAAAAGATATTGTATATTTTAATTTGTGAGATTCATATTTTTTCAAAATGTACTCATACATTGAGTTTTGGATATAACACATTCACTTATTTAGCACAACTAATAATTATACATAAAATATATTAATAATTATACATAAAAGATATTGTATATTTTAATTTGCGAGATTCATAATTTTTTCAAAATGATTACACGTCAGGTCTCTCATGCTCTTAATCTCTTATGCTCTTAATCGTCCCTTAGTCCTCAATATTTCACTCTTAATAATCACACATAAAAAGGATATTTTATATTTTGATTGGTGAGATTCATAATTCTTTAGAAAGGATTACATTGAGTAATACTTTTCAGAGCCGTGAAGAAATTGGTTTTGTTCCTTCTCAAAATTTAGAATTATTGAACAAAACTTACAATTACAAGGCAACTACATGTGAGTTACAAGGCAAACACATATGCTATTTTTCAATATGAAAGTTGAATATGAGAGTCATTCAGCATAATATTCACAATATTAAAAATTCTTATTGTATTCTAATGTTATAAAATATAGCATGTTCTGAAAACCATTGGGGTTGGTGGCTTCGTGCATGTAATCACTCGCAGTTGGCTTATTATAGAGTTATGACCGAAAATAAGTTGGGTCCATGTAAATTGGCTTATTGTTGGCTCAAACCATAGGACTTATGGGTGAGTGCCTCTTTCTTCAATCTTGTCTATGCTTCTTTCTTCAATCTTTTCTATGCAATGATTTTCTATATTTTGTCAAAATTTTTATTCGAATTATGTAAGTTTCAGATTTCATATTTTGTCAATTTTTGTGTCAATTTTTGTGATTCGAATTACGTAACTTTCAGATTTAAAGATAATCCATCAGTAGATGATTTCAATATAATCCATTAGCAGATGTTGTAGTAGATTGAATACCAATATTTTTGGCATAATAACAGGTCTTTTGTGATACCAATAACAACTAAATTGTTGTAGTAGATTGAATACCAATTTTTTGACATAATAATAGGTATTTTGTGACAACATAGCAACTCACTTCCGCCCCAAGCAACAATGACAACCATGATGGTGAGGTGGGAAGATTAGCAAGGGGCAGATAAGGGTAGGCAATATTTTCTCAAAGAATAGAGGAAAATAATGTAGTGAGATCGAAACTGCGGCAAAAGAATCTGTAGCAGCATCTTTGGCAGTATTAAGGTAGAACCGGGACCTGCTTGTCACTTGACATAGTAATGATCCCATGAGGCTTGAACATATGTCCATCACCGTTGCACCATCTACTTGGTTGCAAAAAGATATTTCTATTGTGATTTATAGTGACATGGATATAGGTATAAATAAATCAAAGATAGGTTGGAATTGAGATAGAGATTGGATGAGGAAAACTAATTGAGATAGAAACGAGGGGAAGCTAAACTCTGTTTCGGAAAACTCAAACTCATTGATAAGTAAAATATTTATCATTGATAAATATAATTTATCTATGTTTCACAATTGTCTTATTCATTTATAATTGATTGATTTATTTAAAAAATCATTTATCATTCTAGTTGATATGAATGCATTCCAATCGATATGAATGAAAAACAAACTGCCATTTTTCTCAAATAAAATCCAAAATTTAGCAGTTCATGCAACTATCATTTGATATGAACAATAATGTGAAACATACTTCAGACATACGTCAACTTTTCAAGTTAGACATACTTTTCAAGATTTTCAAGTTAGACATTTTTTGAAAGTAGCTTTTCAGGTACGCCCTTTCGTACCTGCTACTACCCGCAACCTGCTACCATAGACTACCCCCTTTCATTTAGACTCTCAACACCTTTCATCTCTGAGCACCAAATTTAATGAATTATATATGTGAATTTCATTCATCTATCTCCATTTAGGCTCTCAGAACCTTTCATCTCTGAGCACCAAATGAAATGAATTATATGTGTCAAGTTCATTCATCTATCTTTTTAGAGAAGAATTCCCAGCTCCTAATGAGTTTAAAATGGATGGCGATGGTGGTGGGTGAAAGAAAACAGTGGACGATGGTGGCAGGTGGAACAAGCCAGAGGCCGTGTAGTAGGTGTAACCCTGGTGTTGTGGTATGTGTAAGCTAGCTTGGTGGCAAGTGAAAGCAAGCATAATACAAATGCTCAAATATTTTTCGAAACAATTTACATTATATAAAATGTTATGAATTAATGCTAGATTTGAGGCTAGCATTAGTTCAGAGTGATCTGTTTTATCGTAAGTTTACTGATGGCTAATTTCCAAAAACTTAGGATATTGCCCTTTCCCTTGCAATAAGACCTCCAATACAATACCCAATCAGACGTGACAATTTTTAAAATATACTATGAAAATATAAATATGGTTTAAAACTTTGGTTAAAATGCACTTACCAAAACAATTCAACGGGATGTAACGCATGGTAAATGCATAGCGATTGCTATATACCTACCTAAGCAGGCATAATAAAAAATTTTCATTTATCTTACGTCCTTAAGGGGATATCAGAATAATGGAAAGCGAACTATTGTAAAGGGAGGTAAGCATTAATCTTCGAAATGTGATTTATTCTTAATTATATGTTAATGATATTTATTCTTAATTATATGTTAATGGATGTAAACTAAGATATATTTTTAGAGATGATTGGTTAGGGCCTTAATAATATATTATTTGTTTCACTAAAAAATTAGATTGCATTCAAGTTAATAAAGTAAGTTTGGGATTGAGCTACGAGTTAAAATTGAGTTTGTAGTTGGTGTCGATATTATTTTGGTTAGCTTTTATGTGTATATGCAAGAGCCATATTTTTTTAGTAGTTTCTTGTTTACAATGTCTCTTTTCATTATATCACTTTGATATTTGAAATGTTCCTTATTTGTATTGGGATGTCCCAACACTATTGAATTAATTTTATGATTTAGTATGTAAAATTTGTAAAATTATATTAATTTTATTGATAACAATTAATATGTTAATAAAATATGGAGAATCAATACCATTTTTTTTTAATGATGTATCTATAAATTTTTTAATATTTCAAATTAATTTGTGGAAATAGTAATGAAATAAGATTTTTTCGAAAAAAAAAAGATGTATTTAAATTATAATTTCAAAAACATATATATCATAGTAATTGGTGAATCAATAATTATTATGGAAAAGGCTTGGTATCGAATAACAATGCCTACAAATAGGTTTATACGAATTGCTTGTCACCATTTTCAATTTGTTCAAAATGTTGTCACAAAGGCTAACATATCTCTAGTGAATAGAACCCGAGTAGAGTGGGAATTAAACCCACTAGCTTAAACTCAAGCTATTGTTGTTTAGCTAACAAATAGCTATTGTTTTTTAACTAAAACATATATTTTTAATAACTTAATACTATATCCTTTTATTTAAAGGAACCAAACCGATCAAAAACTCATGGGATTCAAAATATGACTTTAACATTTAAAAGGAACAAGAAGAATCACAAATAGTTTTTTAGAAGAGTTTTATATATAGTGGAACAATACAATAATAATTTCAATTGCAATTGCTACAAAATAACATTTTTTTGTAACCTAGAGGAATCAAAAACTAGGTTTAGTAGTATGCTCACATGACATGGGGTTTATGGTGGCAGGTGGAACAAGCCGGAGGCCGTGTAGCAGGTGTAACCCTGGTGTTGTGGTATGTGTAAGCCAGCTTGGTGGCAAGTGAAAGCAAGCATAATACAAATGCTCAAATATTTTTCGAAACAATTTACATTACATAAAATGTCATGAATTAATGCTAGCTTTGAGGCTAGCATTAGTTCAAAGTGATCTGTTTTTATCGTAAGTTTATTGATGGCTAGTTTCCAAAAACTTAGGATATTGCCCTTTCCCCTGCAATAAGACCTCCAATACAACAATACCCAATCAGACGTGACAATTTTTAAAATATACTATTAAAATATAAATATGGTTTAAAACTTTGGTTAAAATGCACTTACCAAAACAATTCAACGGGATGCAATGCATGGTAAACGCATAGCGATTGCTATATACCTACCTAGGCATGCATAATAAATAATTTTCATTTATCTTACGTCCTTAAGGGGATATCAGAATAATGGAAAGGGAACTATTGTAAAGGGAGGTAAGCATTAATCTTTGAAATGTGATTTATTCTTAATTATATGTTAATGGATGTAAACTAAGATATATTTTTAGAGATGATTGGTTAGGGCCTTAATAATATATTATTTGTTTCACTAAAAAATTAGATTTCATTCAACTAAAAAGTTAATAAAGTAAGTTTGGGATTGAGATATTAGTTAAAATTGAGTTTGTAGTTGGTGTCGATATTATTTTGGTTAGCTTTTATGTGTATATGCAAGAGCCATATATTTTTTTAGTAGTTTCTTGTTTACAATGTCTCTTTTCGCTATGTCTCTTTTCATTATATCACTTTGATATTTGAAATGTCTCTTATTTCTATTGGGATGTTTCATTAGTATTTGTGAAACATATTAATAAAATATGGAGAATCAATACCATTTTTTTTAATGATGTATTTATAAATTTTTTAATATTTCAAATTAATTTGTGAAAATAATAATGAAATAAGATTTTTTAGAAAAAAAAAGATGTATTTAAATTATAATTTCAAAAGCATGTATATCATAGTAATTGGTGAATCAATAATTATTATGGGAAAGGCTTGGTATCGAATAAAAACGCCTACAAATAGGTTTATACGAATTAATTGTCACCATTTTCAACTTGTTCAAAATGTTGTCACAAAGGCTAACATATCTCTAGTGAATAGAACCCGAGTAGAGTGAGAATTAAACCCAATAGCTTAAACTCAAGCTATTGTTGTTTAGCTAACAAATAGCTATTGTTTTTTTAACTATAACATATATTTTTAATAACTTAATACTATATCCTTTTATTTAAAGGAACCAAACAGATCAAAAACTCATGGGATTCAAAATATGACTTTAACATTTAAAAGGAACAAGAAGACTCACAAATAGTTTTTTAGAAGAGTTTTATATATAGTGGAACAATACAATAATAATTTCAATTGCAATTGCTACAAAATAACATTTTTTGTAACCTAGAGGAATCAACAACTAGGTTAGTAGTATGCTCACATTACATGGGGTTTATTTTGGTCACTACCACTATTCCCCTAAGGGCTTACAACCTATTCTCCTCTCTATAGACCAAGTCAAAACTAAGATATTAAACTTTAGATTTCTTAGTTTGTAAAATTTCACACATTTAATCATCAATTAAACTACCCACTAAAACATAGCTACAAAATAAATTTAAAAATATCTATCAAATATTAATTATAAATAAAATAAATACTCTCCACCAAACTCAAATCCCTTAATTCTTTCAATTAAAGGCCTACTGAAGTGGTGACATATCATTACTACTATATACATATCAATTTCCATTCTAAATTCAAATTTTAATTTATATTATGTGTGAATAAAATAAAAATATTATTAATATTAATAGAGAGAATATCTCTATTAATATTCTCTCTTGAAATAACAAATAATGTAAATACATAACTCCTCTTCCACCATCTTTACTTTCTTTTTATAATTTAAAACAATGTGAACTTTCAGTATTTGCCCATTCTTTTCTATTAATAAAAAGTATATGATTTATTTAAAATAAATTAATGCATATACTTTTCTTCCCCTTTGCAATACATCACCTACATTGATTTAATAAATTTATCAAAAATTAGAATTTCTAATATATTAATACATGGGTATAGAAAATTGTTTATTTATGTGTAGTTGTTGAACATACACCCCACACATTGTCTACTAGTACTTAATAAACATTGTCTACTAGTACTTAATAATAAATTCATTTAAGATCATATGATTTTCATAATATAAAATGCAAGTGTAGGATGATTATGATTTTAAAACTAATAACTATAAAAAAAATAAAAATAAAACATATGTAATTGCATTTCTATAATACTATATGTTCTTTTATTTTATGAAATTAGGAATATGTTAAGTGAATAAAATTATAAATTTAAGTAAAAAAGAACAAAATTTATAGCCACTTTATTCATACTCCTCCATTCATAGCAACTACGATCCATGGTTTGTTCTTAAATGGGGCATTTTGTATGACCTAGGTATCTATTTTAAGACTAGTCCTTTAATGTCACTCATCGTAGTTTCATGCAATGAATATAAAACGTATGGAATTACATAATCATTACGTTAAGGATCTTTCTGCCATTCATCATCTAAAAGGTCTCTACAACTCTAAGGATGTAAATGACTCACTAGCTTCAATTTTTGAAAGAATTTAAAATAGCTACTATAAAACTAGTGATTTTGATATATGCTTTCCCTAACCCATAATACAATACAAGAATATAAAATCCTAAAATAAATATTATTAAACCAATCTTTTTGGCCCAAGGAGTTTTTATCCTACAAATTTCTTACTCATAAAATATCAATCAAACATCATGTCATCACATATTACCAACCACTTGTCATCTTGTCACAAATAAGTCAAGTAACATTAAAGATATAAGACAAAGTGTAAATTTTACATTACTAATCCATAAAATAATGTGGACATTCCATTGGACAACTTTCCACAATAGTTCTAATCAAACTCTACTTAAAAATAAAAAATCTACACTTGGATATGATTTATTTCTCTTCAAATTTTTAGATCTATAAATTAAATTTTATTGTGTGTGCAATCAAATTATAATTATGTATAAAGTAGAGCACAATGAAATAAAAACTAACAAAAACCATGATTGACACAAGATGTATCCTAAGAAACATTTTCAGGAGAAAACCTAGTTTGAAGGTGTGGTCATTTTATTCTATTTCTTTGAATAGAAAATGTCTACGAGTATAGAGAACTACGGCTAATGGCCCCTAGGCTAATTTAGTAAAAAAATCTTCTCTTTTTCCTCTCTCCCTATCCCTCTCTTCCACTTTTCTTTTGTATGAAAAAATGTGCTTGAAAAAAATGGAAACCCTTTTCCTCCTAGTGGGTCAGTTATAACACTGCATGCTAGCCTACTAGTGGTTAGGTTTGACTCCTTCAACTCTTAAATAGATTTATATTATGAAATATTCTAGAGTGATCTTCATCATAATCACATGGATATCTTCTTTTTTCATGAATAATGGGGGCTAATGTGGCTTCCTCTCAAATTATGGTGGCCAAAATAGGGAGGTGAACTTCCGAGTGACATAAATTTTGCATACTTTCTCTGATTGAGGTGATTCTTACACCATTGTAAAAGTATTTGTGAGTAGAAAAGGGAAATTGTAGTTATAAAGTGGAAAATATTTACCCCAAAAATAATTCCATTTGATGCCTCAAAATGTTCCTAGAAGGTTTCAAACCCCAAAATGCCAAACTCGGTTCCACTGGTAAAAATGGTCATATGAACTAATTCCTTCATGTTTTCCACTTTGAAGGCATCTAGATGCATGAAAAAATTTATAATGATCCAATATGAATCAATTGCATGCATCAAATCCTTATCGTATCATCATTAACAATATAGGTATCCACAAGAGGATGCTAAAACTCAAGTTGTAACATGTGATAATATTAAGATTATAAATAAACATCACAACCTTATATATCAAATATTATATAAATAGTGATTATTATTCTTAAACTTTAAAACATTGTTCCATCATCATCACATAAACCATCTTCTCATACATGTACATGTACATAAATTAGGATACTAGAGTAAAAACTATACAACTAGTGCTTCTAATATATGCTTTCCCCAACCCATAATACAACACAAGAAAGATCTCTCACGCATATGGAATCCCACAAGATATATTATTAAACCAATTTTTTGGCCCAAGGAGTTTTTTTCTTGTAAAAACCTTGCTCAGAATACAACAAAAAATGTCATGTCGTCACATATAACCAACATTGTCATCTTCTGACCAATAATACAAGTAACATTAATGATATAAGACAAAGTGAAAATTATACATTACATGTATGAAATCATTATCATCTCATCGTCAATAAGAAATATAGTCAGAAGCACATCCTTTAAATCAAGTTGCAATATGTGATAATAGTTATATTATAAATATATATCATAGCCTTGTACATAATCTATTATAGTAGTAGAGATGGTTACTCCTAAAATTCAAAACATTGTTTCATTATCAACATAGAAATCATCTACTCACACGTAGCAATATATATTAATTAAATATTTCTCATGATAAGTATGTATTCATAGATGTAAGAAAAACTAATTATAACATATTATTTAATATTTCAATAAATCCAATCTCATCAATCAATTGTTCAGGCTATCATAGTATCTATGTCAATTCATGCTAAGCCTAAAAGTCAAAAGAAAAGAAGGGAAAAATAATAAATAAATACATCTGGCATCAATTTCATTATGTGAAAAGGTTTTTGGGAGGATTCTTGGAAGTATTTCGCAAGGGAGTTTCTCAACACCTATTTGAAGCAGTAACTCCATATATAGGGAACATATAACATTATTGATGGGTCACTTTTCAAAGAAAAAATTTATTGATTTTTTAAGTTACTTATCTAGTAAGAATATTCAAGTTACATTTGAAAAATAAATTAATAATGTTATATATAAAACTACTTGTGTTATTGCACAAGGTTTGGGAAAATAAAGAAATATGGTTCCTTTTATGAGTCATAAGAAAATAGGTTGTGCTAAAGAGAAGGAAGGCATTGAGAATAACAATGAAGGGAGTAGAGGAGTAGAGTCATTTTATTAAACAACAATTAGTATTATAGTGTTTCAATAACTATTTGAAAACATTTTTCATTATGGTAGATGTGATTGACCCATATCATAAGGAGAGTGAGCGAGGAAGTTGATCATCTACATTAATTTTGACAAATATTACATGCAATGGATATATGTGTTATTCCACCATTTACATTTGATGTAGCTCAAGTTGTTAGGTTGAGCTCTCCACCCACTTGTTGTTATATTGCTTTATAAATACAAAAAGTAAACCTTTCATCACCATTGCTTTCAAGGAAATCATTATTACCAACAACCTTTTTACCTTCATTTTTTACCTCAAAATTAGTCTACATGTTATCAAGTTAATAAATAACTTAATAAAAGAAATAAAATCTCATAAACCACACCAAATCTTCATCAACCTATATTCTCACTACACAGAATAATCTTAAAACAAATATTATCCAAACAAAAAAAAATACTAAGTTTCTATTTATTATGCAACTTACCACTCAACATCTTATTCTAATAGGTAAATTTATAAAATTATTAATATTACCATTTATTCAATGTTAAATTACAATTTTACTTAAATTTTGTATTTTTATATATACTTATTACTGATACGACAATTTCGTTGTTAAATTACAATTTTATTTTTAAAATACATTTTATTTTGTATCTCTGACATTTTTATTTACCATTATCATATTATAGCCCAGATTAATAAATATAAAAATCCACCGAGTCATTTTATCAAACTTGAAATTCTCTTAATAGTCGCGATGTTTACAGAGTGATGTAATGGAGCTCATGTTAACGCTAAAAAAGAACACAAGGAATAAGAAAGCTAACCGTTTGTTGATTTAAAGAGTCGGTCCCTGCAAACATCATATTTCGAAATATTTCATTCATTTAATAAGGCAGGGGACATTTTTCTTGGACATTTAATAACGCTGGTTTAACAAGTAATTTTATTTCAAATCTTTTATTTTAAATTAAAAAAAGGCATTTACTGAAAAAATATTTTTTTATTAATAATTACTGGGAAGTCGAGAGGCTCCAGAATTGTTTTTAAATTTAGTCAAAACTTCGACTTGTTATGGGGATATCTTTTTTTGGTTTGATAATTTTAAGATATAGGAAGAAATCATTTTGAAGAATAATAATAATATTAAAAATATTATTACTTCTAAATTTAAGAATAAGTTGTGGGATGAGAAGGAGTTGGAGAGGAAGAAGAAGCTAAGTTATTATAAAGTGGCGATCAACCATACTCTTGCTAGCTAGAATTATATTTCAGTCTTGATCAGTACTAAGAAGAAAATCAACATCCCAAAGATAAAAACTAATTCTCATGAGCTTCAGAGTTAAACTAGGAGTTGGTCTATTCCCAAAACACCTTAAGATGAAAGAATCTGCCCTCTTTGAGATACTAAGAGAGTTGAAGATGAAAAAATACTGTCTTGGAATGGAAGGCACTTACTCACATCTATTCTCATTTTCAAAATATTTGCCACACTACCAACCTTCTTGGCTTGTGAAGTGGACAAAACAAAATTGAACTTAGATTGCTTCTCTCCCTTCCTTTTTATCATAAACTTTTTGTTTAAAAAGTGTCAATCAATAACTTATGTATTAAGGTGGGATTGACCATATTGGTCTTAGTGGATGTTAACCATCATCATCATTAATATATTATAAAATTTTAAAGAAATTATAAAATATATATTTTTTAAATGTAATTTAGTAATTGCCGTGAGAGATATCTAAGAGAGAGATGTGTTAGTGTAAGGTAATTTTCAAATGTCAAGAAAAATATATGTAAAAATAAAATTGAAGCTTAATTAATAACAAAAAGCTAAAAGTAATACAAATAATAAAATTCAATTGGTTATACCATAATTTTTCTTAAATAAAATTACTAAAAAAATATTAGATAAAAGAAAATGGTAATATATATATCATATTAAAATATATAACATATAAATAATAGCTATAAATTAAGATATTTTCTGCTATATAAATTAAAATAATGAATTTATAAGCATATTTTATTTTTAATAAACACATAAAAACTTAATATTTACAATATAACAAAAAATTTAACCATGAATATCCAGGCCAATTTATCATGGATATTATTAACTTGTAAATAGGCTTTGTTACAATACCATGATCCAATATCATGATTTATCAATACTATATAGCAAAAAACCATAACTCATTTGAAAATAAAAATATTTTATAGATGTTTTATTTAATTTAAATTTATAACATTTTTTCAATTAAATTTACAATAAAAAATGTTATAATTATTTTTTAGATATATTGAAACCCTCTATATTTATTACTAAATCAATTTTTTAATAAAATAAAAAATGAGAATATTTAATATTATTAAGAATTAGCATAAATCTATCTTAGAGAGGACCCGAATCTCTTTTTCACCTCATAGCTCCATGTATATGCATATATTTATGGTAAACATGTTTATTTTGGTATAAGCCTCTTAGAATTTTAATTTAATTATTAAAAAATAGAATTAAATTTAACTTTGGAATATTCTAAGTTATTCTTAGTTGTTTACACAAATTAAAAGTTGACATTTATATCAAAGTAGTTATGCCCATTCTATTCATGTGGTATTGATAAATCATGATATTGTAACAAATATTTAAAGATTAAGAATATCCATGTTAAAGTGGAAGTAAGTCTTTATGGATAAGAATCTTGTTTATGATTTCTTTTCAATGTTATATGTATTTCAATTATATATTGATTCTTTTTATAATTAACAAATAATAATCTAAAATAAACTTTCAATTTAGTTAGTTTTATGATTTTTTTAATTTTAACAATGTGAAACGTATTTTGAAGTGCTTGTTTTGATATTTGTTATAAAATGATGCTTATAAACATTTACAAACGATTTAATTTATATATCTGAGATAATTTAAGTTATTAGATACCAAACCATTTCTATTTTAATATATAAAACAATTATAAATGAAATGTTACTTTGTTATTTTTAAATAATTATAATATTTCTATAAAATAAATTAAATATGATTATTAATTCTTAATTATAAATAAACTAAAAGAAAATAAATAAATAAATTACTATTTATTTATTTTTATTAGCTTGAGACATGGAATGTGAACTTTAAATCTGATGATTTATACTTCATAACATGGCCAATTAAACTACCTCTAATAGGCTACCATTTTTTTAATTAAAAATATATAAACTTAAAAACACAAGTTCATGAGAAAGTATCGTTTCTTTTTGCTATTTTGCTGTAGGATTTTTTCTCCTACAAAGATCTTACTCATAATATATCAATAAAGCATCATGTCATCATATATTAACAACCACTTGTCATATTGTCACAAATAAGACATCTAACATTAAAGATATAAGACAAGGCATAAATTTTACATTACTAATCCATAATAATGTGAACATTCTATTGGACAACTTGCCACAATAGTTCTAATAAAACTATACTTAAAAATCGAAAATCTACACTTTGATACGATTTATTTTTCTTTAGATTTTTAGATCTATAGATTAATGTTTATTGTGTGTGCGTGAAAATTATAATTATGGATAAAATAGAGAACAATGAAATAAAAACTATCAAACCATGATTGACACAAGATGTATCCTAGGAAACATTTTCAGGAGAAAACCTAGTTGGAAGGTGTGGTCCTTTTATTTTATTTCTCTGAATAGAAAACGTCTACGAGTACAGGGAACTAAGGCTAATGGACCCTGTTCTAATTTGGTGAAAAATATCATGTTTGTTTCCTCTCTCCCTATCCCTCTCTTCTACTTTTCTTGTGTATGGAACAAATGTGCTTGAAAAAAATGTAACTCTTTTCCTCCTAGTGGGTTGGTTATAACATTGCTTGATAGCCTACTAGTGGTTAGGTTTGACTCTTTCAACTCTTAACTATATTTAAATTATGGAATATTCTAGAATTATCTTCATCATAATCACATGTATATATGTTTTTTCATGAATACTAGGGGCTGGTGTGGCATCCTCTCAAATTATGGTGGCCAAAATAGGGAGGTGAACTTCCGAGTGACATAAATTTCGCATACTTTCTCTGATTGAGGTGATTCTTACACCATTGGAAAATTATTTATGTGTAGAAAAGGAAAATTTTAGTTATAAAATGGAAAATATTTACCCCAAAAAATAATTCCATTTGATGCCTCAAAATGTTCCTAGAAGGTTTCAAACCCCAATATGCCAAACTCAATTCTAGTGGTAAAAATGGTCATATGAACTAATTCCTCCATGTTTTCCACTATGAAGGCATCGATATGGATGAAAAAAATTATAATGATCCAATATGAATGAATTTCATGCATCAAATATTTATCGTATCATCATTAATATGATAGGTAGACACAAGCAGATGTTATAACTCAAGTCGCAACATGTGATAATATTAATATTATAAATAAACATCACAAACTTATACATCATATATTTTATAAATATGGATTATTATTCTTAAACTTTAAAACATTGTTCCATCATCATCACATAAAACATCTTCTCATATGTGTACATGTACGCCAATTAGGATATTAGAGTAGCATCTATTGAACTAGTGCTTCTAATATATGATTTCCCCAACCCATAATACAACATAAGAAATATCCCTCATGCATATTGAATCCCACGAGATATATTATTAAACTAATTTTTTGGCCCAAGGATTTTTTTTCTTGTAAAACTCTTGCTCAGAATACAACAAAAAAATATCATGTCGTCACATCTAACCAACATTGTCATCTTATGACCAATAATGCAAGTAACATTAATGCTATAAGATAAAATGTAAAGTTTACATTACCTGTATCAAATCCTTATCATCTCATCATCAATAAGATAGCTAGCCATAAGTGCATGCTATAACTCAAATTGCAACATGTGATAATATTAAAGTTATAAATAAACACCATACCTTGTACATCATATATTGTATAACTAGAGACTCTTACTCCTAAACTTTAAAAGAATGTTCCATCGTGAACATATAAATCATCTCCTCATACATGCCCATGTATACCAATTAAGAACCAGTGCTAGTAGAGTAACTACTATAGAAATAATGCTATTATACACAAGCAATATCCTTCATGCATATGGAATCCCACAAGATATGTTACTAAACGAATCTTTTGGCCCATAAAAGTTTTTCATTGTAAAGCGCTTGCTCATAATACATTAACAAAACATCATGTCAGCCCATATAACCATCCATTGTCATATTGTGACCAATAATACAATTAACATTATTAATATAAGACAAAGTGAAAATTGTACATTAAATGTATTAGATCCTTATCATCTCATCTTTAATAAGAAATATAGTCACAAGCACATCCTTTGACTCAAGTTGCAACATGTGATAATAGTTATATTATAAATAAACATCATAGCCTTGTACATCATCTATTATAGTAGTAGAGACGGTTACTCCTAAAATTCAAAACATTGTTTCATTATCGACATAGAAATCATCTACTCACACATACCAATATATATTAATGAAATAGTTCTCATGATAAGTATGTATTCATAGATGTAAGAAAAAATAATTATAGCATATTATTTAATGTTTCAATAAATCCAATCTCATCAATCAGTTGTTAGGGTTATCATAGTATCTAATTCAATTCATGCTAAACCTGAAATTCAGAAGAAAAGAAGGGAAAAATAATAAAGCAATACATGTGGTATCACTTTCATTGTGTGAAAAGGTTGTTGGGAGGATGCTTGGAAGTATTTCACAAGGGGGTTTCCCAAAATATATTTGAAGCAATAACTCTATACATAGGGAACATATAACATTATTGATGGGCCATTTTTCAAAGAAAAACTTTATCCATTTGTTAGGTTATATATTTAGTAAGAATATTCAAGTTACATTTGAAAAGTAAATTAATAATGTTATATATAAAAGAAACTTGTGTTATTGCACAAGGTTTGGGAAGATAAAGCAATATGGTTCCTTTTATGAGTCATAAGAAAATATCTTGTGCTAAAGAGAGGGAAGGCATTGATGATAACTATGAAGGGAGTAGAGGAGTAGAGTCATTTCATTAAACAATTATTTCATATGATAGTGTTTCAATAATTATTTGAAAACATTTTTTATTATGGTAGATGTGATTGACCCATATCCATAAGCTATTTGTATGATAGTGTTTCAATAACTATTTGAAAACATTTTTTTATTAAGGTAGATGTGATCGACCCATATCCATAAGGAGAGTGGGTAAGGAAGTTGATCATCTACATTAATTTTGACAAATACTACATGCAATAGGCATATGTATTATTCCAACATTTACATTTGGTGTAGTTCAAGTTGTTGGGTTGAGCTCTCCACCCACTTGTTATAGTGCTTTATAAATACAAAAGATAAACTTGTCATCACCATTTCTTTCAAGGAAATCATTATCACTAACAACCTTTTTACCTCCATTTTTATACTTCTAAATTAGTCTACATGTTAATAAATCACTTACATAATAATGATATAAAGTAAATAAAATCTAATAATTCACTCCAAATCTTCATCAACCTATATTTTCACCTACAAACAATAATCTTAAAACAAATATTATCCCAATAATAATAAAAAAATAATTCTATTTATTATGCAACTTACCACTCAACATCTTATTCTAATAGGTAAATTTATAAATTTATTAATATTACATCTATTACAATGTTAAATTACAATTTTACTTAAATTTTGTATTTTTATATATACTTATTACTATTACGACAATTTCATTGTTAAATTACAATTTTATTTTTAAAATACATTTTATTTTGTATTTCTGACATTTTTATTTACCATTATCATGTTATAGCCAATAATAAATATAAAAATCCACCCAATCATTTTATCAAACTTGAAATTCTCTGAATAGTCGCCATGTTTAAAGAGTGATGTAATGGAGTACATGTTAACGCTAAAAAAAAAAGACACAGAAAGCTAACCGTTTGTTGATTTAAAGAGTCGGTGCCTGCAAACATCATATTTCGAAATATTTCATTCATTTAATAAGGCGGGGGCCATTTTTTTGGGCTGTACACTTCCGTTCAGCGCTTGTCTAAGACGTAATTTTATCTCAAATCTTTTATTTTAAATAAAAAATATATTTATTGAAAACATATTTTTTTAATAATAATTATTGCGGAGTCAAGAATTGTTTTTAAATCTAGTCAAAACATTTAAGGCTCAAGCTTCTCATAAGCATACTCATATTTGGTTCGATAAATGATTGGATAATTGGAGTATACAATAAGAAATAATTTTGAAGAATAGAATAATATTAAATATTATTATTTTCAAATTTAAAGATAAATTGTGGGATGATAAGGAGTAAGAGAGGAAGAGTAAGCTAAGGTATTATAGGGAGGTGATCAACCTTACTTTTGCTAGTGAGAATTATTGTTCAGGTTAAGAAGAAAATCAACATTGCAAAGATAAAAACTAATTCTCATGAGCTTCAGAGTGAAATTAGGCGTTGGTCTATTCCCAAAACACCTTGGATGAAAGAATATGCCCTCTTTGCGATACTAAGAAAGTTGAAGATGAAAAATAATTTCTCTTAAAATGGAAGGTCCTTACTCATTTCTATTCTCATTTTCAAAATATTTGTCACACTCCCAACGTTCTTGACTTGTTAAGTGGACAAAACAAAAATTGATCTTAGATTGATTCTCTCCCTTCTTTTTTATCATAGAAATAAAAAAATAAAGAGTCTCAATCAATAACTTATTTTATTAGGGTAGGATTGACCATATTGGTCTTAGCAGATGTTAGCCATCATCATCATTAATATATTTTAAAATTTTAAAGAAATTTTAAAATAACACAAGAAAAATATATGTAAAATAAAAATTGAATCGATTAAATGCTGACTTAATTAATAACAAAAAGCTAAAAGTGATACAAATAATAAAATTCAATTTGTTATACCATAATTTTTTAAAATAAAATTACTAAAATATTATTAGATAAAAGAAAATGGTAATATACATATCATATTAAAATATATAACATATAAATAATAGCTATAAATTAAGATATATTCTATTATATAAATTAAAATAATTAATTTATAAGTATATTTTATTTTTAATAAACATATAACAACTTAATACTTACAATATAACAAAATTTTTAATCATAGATATCCAACCCAATTTATCATGGATATTATTAACTTGTAAATAGACTTTGTGACAATAATCCAATATCATGACTTATCAATATTATATACTCAAAAACCATAACTCATTTCAAAATAAAAAAAATTATAGATATTTAATTTAATTTAAATTTATAACATCTTTTCAATTAAATTTATAATAAAAAATGTCATAATTATTTTTGAGATATATCTAAACCCTCTATATTTATTACTAAATCAAGGTTTTAATAAAATAAAAAAAGAGAATACTTAACATTATTAGGTATTAGAATAAATCTATCTTAGAGAGGACCTAAATCTCTTTGGCACCTCATAGCTCCTGATTTAAAATTGATATATGTTGGTATATGCATATATTTATGATAAACATGTTTATTTTGGAATAAAACTCTTAGAATTTTAATTTAATTATTAAAAAATAGAATTTAATTTAACTTTTTTGGAATATTCTATGATATTCTTAGTAGTATACACAAATCAAAGGTTGACATTTATAAATTAAAGGTTGATATTTATTTCAAAGTAGTTATGCCCATTATATTCATGTGGTATTGATAAGTCATGGTATTGGAACAAATATTTAAAGATTAAGAATTTCCATGGTAAAGTGGAAGTAAATCTTTATGGATAAGAATCTTGTTTATATTTTTTTTTCAATCGTATATGTATTTCAATTATATATTAATTCTTTTTATAATTAATAAATAATAATTTAAAATAAACTTGCAATTTAGTTAGTTTTAAGATTTTTTTAACTTTAATAATGTAAGATGTATTTTGAAGTGCTTACTTTGATGTTTATTATGGATTGATGCCTATGAACATTTACAAATGATTTAATTTATATATCTGAGACTATTTTAATATATAAAACAATGATAAATAAAATGTTAATTTGTTATTTTTAATTAATTATAATATTTTTATAAAATAAATTAAATATAATTCTTAATTCTTAATTACATATAAACTAAATAAATTAGTATTTATTTATTTTTGTTAATTCGACCCATGAAATGTGAACTTTGAATGTTATGGTTTTCAGAATACTTCATAACATAACTATTGTCAATTAAACTACCTCTATAAAATAAGTTTTCATTTGTTTAATTAAGAATTTATTTACTTTAAAACTTAGGTTAATGAAAAAGTATCATTTCTTTTAGCTATTTTTAATCATGATGAATCAGCTACTAGTTGGAGTAATTTACAAATTGGGCAATTTTGTATAGGACAAATAATTTTCAAATTTGGTTGTTGTTGGATGTTACACATTGTGATTCGGATTTATGTAGTAACACAGCTAAATACAAAAATAACCATAAACATAGAAATACAAGGCTTCATTTCGTTAATATCAAATCACAGAAATATGCTTACAAACATGATGGAAATAAAATAGCTAAGGTGCTGGTAGCGAATCGCTAAGAAGAGATGTGGTGGCTACAAACCTCTGAACTGTGTTACAAAGAGGCTCGATGGTCTATTTATTATGGAGAAACAATGGAGAACTCTAAACGTCCAAAAACCTAACCCTAGGAGATGAAGCCCAAAATTATGGGCCCCCTTTGGGTAAATTGGTGTTCCAACTTCCAAGGGAGGTAACTTCGGCATACTATCTCCGTTTGGAACTTCAAAAGAGCTCCGAAAGTTCAAGCCCTGAAAAATTGGGAAAAATAGTAAATTGTAAAAAAACTCTCCAAATGCAATAGACAGGTAGCCACCAACATCCATCTCGATCACATTGGCTACTCCCACCTGTCAAGTAGCTTACCGGTGTTTCGCATCATCGAGATTTCAAAATAGTGTGTTGCCTGCTGCATTCGAGTGCAGTGGATTTGCTTTCCCAAATTCCTGCAGAGCCTGTCTGCAGTGGAAGATAATAAGTTCTTTCTGAAATGACAGGAATACATCAATATTAATTGATTTTTATCGCCATGCGCGGTGTCCATTGATCAACATTTATTTATTTATATCTCTATAGTGATATTTTGTGCTGTGTCCATGAATGCATAGTGATATCTGTGCTGCCTGAAAGGGATTGATCATTCAGATTTGTGTACAGATTACAGCAGAGTAGATGAATAATAAGAGAGACACAAAATCTCCACATCCATTCAACTCAAAACAAAATCATAAAAGACAAAATGGACTCAGGAGGGAACATGCAGCGACAGCAGCAGCAACGTCTCAGTCCATAACAGTGGCATGTTAACAAATTGCCATGGTTGGAATCTTGAAATGTGTCTGATGAAAAATAGCTGGTAATCAAGTGTAGGAGGACGTGTAAATTTGCTCCATGTTCAGCTCCGACAATGGGAATGGTCTGTGCTGACTATTGTTATAGATAAGTTTTCTTTATGCATCTATTACATATCTCTATTATGCAGTGTAACTGTTCTACGTTTCTTTTTCCCTACGGTGAAATTCAGTGATAAATTTTTTTATCAGATAATTAGTTTTTTTTTTTTTTTTTAATACATTAAAGAATATAACACCTCGATTCATAGTGTGCAATTGATATGAAGCCACAGTATTCCCACAGACAGATTTTAAGAAGAATCAACAACTACATGGCCTTGTAATCATGTCCCATGGAATCAATCTCACTACACTTTAACACGACGACACTCCACCCATTATTTTATAATCTATGGGCTTGTGAATTTTTAATTTAATGAAATAATTTTCTGCTTAAATTTTGCTGAAAATTCTGAATACCTAATTCAATTTTCAATATATACTTTTCAAAAAACGTTATACACGTATGATCCGTAGGTTATGTTGCGGTGCCTTCTTAATTTCCAAGAAAAATATATTTTTCATTATTTAAAAAAATTAATTAATATTTTATTGGTATTATATATATATATATTTTTATGGCTTTTTTTTGTAGAATGAAAAAGCCATAAATATTTTTTGATAGGAAATTTTCATCAAGTAAATACATAGGTTTGTAATTGGAAATATTTATTTTTTGGTGTAGCTTTGTTGAGGCCACAGATTGAATTTTATATTTTGTAACCTGCTTTCAAATTATAAATAGAAAATAGCGAGGCACTATCAAATTGACAAAAAAATAAATATATGTTTGATTGGGGAAGGGAAGAGAAGGAAAAGGAAATGAAGTGGTGAATGGAGTTTTACTACAAGAAAAATTATATATATATATATATTATTGGATAAAAAATTTAATGACGAATTTACATGCACTAATTCTACCACACTCTATGGAAGAGATGAAGTGATTTTACTTTTTGAAAGTTTTAACTTTATCAAAAACTATAAAGATCAAGAATTTTTTTAATTTGCAAGTTGTTAATCAAGAGTTTCATGAGTCCTCAATTAAGGATTTTTAAAACACTTGATGAAGGTATTTTTTTACATTTATAGCTTTTTTGGGTTCCAAAGGATAGATTAAGGTTGTACCTTGATTCAAGATTTTAAGCCCTCAATTGACACTAGAAACTTAAATGAGGTTTTAATCCCTTGATAAAGGTTTGATGCCTAGATCAAGGTTTCAACCCCTTTGATTCAACCTTCAAGCCTTAATTGAGGGATTAATATTCCCATACAAGTATGGCCTCAATTGGGGATCCACATAGGTCATTTTCACATGCATGACTTGCCAAAAAGTGCATCTCAGGACGATGGATTCACCCCACAACAAACTACTAGTTTCGATAAATACATAGTACATACTACTACCCCATGCATAGAAACACCATTGACCGTTACTTGTTTGATCTAATAAATTCACATGTTTTTTATAAGTATGAATAGAAACACACTTGATTTACGCATATATATACCTCCCTATAGCTAGAAGGCACTCTAAACATGGTGAAACTAGATCAAAATAATCCAAAAAATATCATTGATGCAAGGAGTTTCTTTGATAAATATATTGAATCCAAGGATTTTAGATAAAATAATGACACCAACATAGATGCATCACACCAATGAATAGAACTCTTTGTTACATGATACGCATACATATGTGTATCCAACCCATTAGAGGACCATGATAAACTCTTAAATCAAGTACAAAGACATAAAGTATGTAGTGAGCATTCATTCTTGCAAATACAAGGAATTGAAATTGAATGTAGGGGTAAAGGCGCTTTGAATATATAGTTGAAGTCATCACTTTACATTGAATAATGACAGCATTCATATCAACCAACATTCAATGATGATTCACTGAATATGCATAATCATAATATACTTACAATGTGGCGAGCCAAATAATGTTAGGTAGATATGTAGAGTTGAGGTACAATGAAAAATATGCTTCCAAAAGTAGAAAGAAGATGAAATAAATACCACCATATAATGACCAAAAAATAGAGGCATCAAATCTATAAGGCCTAGTCACATATACAATTTTTCAATTTATGTTTTAGAAATAATTTTCAATTGTGACATAATTAAGAAATAAGTTCACAAGGAAATTTACATATTTTATAAGAAAATATCCCTGATTACATATGGTCAAGCCTTATCTAAGATAAATGATAGCTACTAAATCCAGTGATAGTTACCAAATCTTATGCCAGGTTTCAAAGGAATCATAAGATTCCATATCTAGGTCCAATTTCATCAATTCCTATCTTAAACTACCTTTATTTTTGGGATACTTATGATTGATCTCATAGTCATATAACTAACAGATGAAAAAAAATGGCATAAAAGAGCCAACCCTACTATTTTCCTTGTGTGGCCACATTTTACTTCAACCCATACCATATATTTTGATACATTAAATGCCATATTCTATTATATTAAGTTTATTTTCTATAAAACCTTTCACTTATGTTTTATGGGCATGATCTTTTTAAAACATACCATTGTTGGGAATTGTAGAGCATGAAAAATAACTATGTTATAATGTATGTTGTTCACATGCCTACTTCCCCTACTTGTGAAATAACATAGAAATATAAAGATTGTTGAATAAGCATGCATACCAGCATGAAAATGAACAAATGATAACCATTATCAACTCTTGTTCACAAAGCAACTACTCGATTTTGTGATCCTTTGAATTCAAGGGTTCCACAACAACCATGCACTGAACTATGATAAATATCATAAAATATATTGAATACTGCACCATAAATCACTGAATTTAATTGATTTAAATAAAAAGTATTCAAAAATAAAGTCCACTAACTCTGTCTTAAAAATAATTGTCATATAATCCACGGTGTCTTGGATAGACGATGATCAAGTGCTTTGTTAAGGCACTCCTTGATGTGAAGTCATTGGTTCAATTCTCCACCCCAATCCAGGTGATATATTGGATATGATGAAGATGTAGTCCCACCAAGCTTTTATATATATATATATATATATATATATATATATATAATCAAAAGCTTTCAGTTGAGAGATTACTACAACATTCATAGGTAGAGAGAATAAAATAAATAGTATATATGGTCATCAAAGGTACACCACATACAAGTAAATCCCACTTGATAAGTATCATCTGAAAACCATAACTTTTTTTAGCACCCTTTTTCCCTAGTATAGTATTACTCCTCACCTTAACTAATGTTGTATTTTTTCACGTGCATGCAACCATTATAAATGTGGATCTTAAAATCACTATAAATAACATGAAGAATTTACATAGGTAGTCACTAACAATTCAGTACATTTTCATTGATGGCATGAAGTTCATAGTGTTATTTTTTGTATATTGTGTGTCATTTGCAAAATGGATTTACATAAAATGAAAGTTACACATTTAACCATATTTGAATAGTTATTGTTCAGGACCCTTATATGAAAAAGCAACTCTAATAAGGTATCTATGGATAAGCCTTACTATTGTTATCAATTTGGAAATAAGCCTGCACCAAAAGGATGAAGATGCCACAAAATTCCACCTTCACTAGATGTTGGAAATCATTAAAATGCAACACCATTGATAGAGAGTTTTAGGTTTAATTTAGTGAATGACTAATCAATTCTTATCCATGCAAGGATCTAAAAAATTTCATTCATATAATGCCTATTCAAAACAAATGTTCTTTATTTCCTATGGAAAAAAGAAGAAAATTCTCCTCCCAACCCAAATCCCTTTAAATAATTTATTTTTTGATTTAAACACCTAAAGTGACCACATATTATCACTATTGTATATTAATTTCTACTCAAAATTCAAAATCTATAATTATTTTTTGTAAATATATGTAATTAAAATACTTTTCAAAATATCTCTAATGATATTTTCTTTTTCTTAATAAAAGGAAATGTAGATACATAACTCCTCTTCCATTATTATTATTATTTTTTTTTATCTCCAAATTTATTATGCAAACTTTTTCTCATAATTTATAAATAATAATAATAATATAACATTTTAGTGTATGCACATTTTTTTCATTAATAAAATAAATAATTATATTTTTTAAACAAACTTTTGAAAATAATCCAATAACAAAATAAAAAACTAATAATGTAGCATTTTAATGTATGATTTTTTTTTATTACCCATAATAATAAAATAACTAAATTTTTATTACCCATAATAATAAAATAACTAAATATACACATGACCTTAGTTTCACCCACGTTTTACCAATATTAAAATTGCATATAATTTATTTAAAATTAGCTAATAAACATCATTGTCCTCCTCACTTTGCAATCTCACACACATTTATTTAATGAATTTATCACAAACTGCACTTTTTAATGTAGTAATATTTGGAAAGTATGTAAACTTAAACAGAATACATAGCACTTTATTCATATTCCTCATTTCATAATAACCTACAATCTATGGTTAGTAGTCAAATGGTATAACGGTATACCTTTTTCATGACACGGGTTCCCCTTTTAAGACTAGTCCTTTAATGCTAGTCATCATTGATTAAGAAAACATAGAATGCCCGAATCATTACCATAAGGATATTTCTAAGTTTCATCACCTAAAAGGGCTTTACAACTCTAAGGGTCTAAAAAAGTCATCGGTCCCAAAATTTTGAAAGAATATGTGGCTACTATATAACTGGTGCTTGTGGTATATGATTTCCCTAATCCATAATACAACACTAGAAAGATCCTTGAGGGACATGGAATCCCATGAGATATATTATTAATGTTATGTTTTAGTTGAGGGAGATTTTGTCGTGTAAAAATCTTACTCAGAGTAAATCAACAAACATCATGTCATCGTATATAACCAACCAACCATTTTCATCTCGTACAAATAAAATTAATGATTTAAGATGAAGTGTAAATTCATCTGGTAACAATTGATACAAATAACATTAAAATTTAGGACAGTGTGTAAAATATACATGTAATGCATCAAATTCTTATTATCTCATTATCAATAAGAATAAGACAGAAGTGCATGTCATAACTCAAGTTGCAACATGTGATGACATTAATATTATAAATAAACATTATAGATTTGTACATCATATATTTTATAAGTAAGACTAATAATCGTAAACATTAAAACAAATTGTTGCATTATTAATAGAGAAATCATATTCTTATATATGCCCATGTATACCAATTAAGAACTAGTGTTATTAGAATAGCTATAGAACCGGTTCTTTTGATATATGCTTTCTGCAACAAATAATACAACACATCTCTCATGCATATGGAATCCCACAAGATATTATAAGTACAAAGGCGTACTTAAACATCCCTTGTGTTGTTAAGTATAGAGGTGTACTTAAACAAAACCATTATATAAGTACAGAGGTGTACTTAAACAAAAACATGTATATAAGTACATAGGTGTACTTAAAAATCCCTTGTGTTGTTAAATTCATAAGCTTTTCATGCATATTATCAATGAAAAATTGACTGTAATTATACATGAAGGCAGGTTGCTGACCTTTTAAGAAAATAGAAAAGAAGCCAAGGATGGATTCATCTACTATCTTATCATCTGGATATCCTAGTGGACAGGACAGTAAAGAGATGATTTGTCTAATGGCTTCAGGGAACATTGAGGAAGGATAGGGTGGATTTCTTTTGGGTAGCTCAACATCATCTAGTAAAAATGTCTCAAAGATTTGAGCTCTTTGGGGAAAAGTCAGCTTATGGTATAGCTTTATAAGGGCTTCTTGGGAAAATAGTCTTAAGGAATCATTTTGGGGAATAAGAAGCATATTGTTGATGGTTTATGTAGTGATGGATATCAGAATGTCACCATTTTGAACCACCACTTCTCTATTTACAAGGTCATATCTAGTTCGACACCAGATAACCAGGTCTGGGAAGTCATAAGTCTGAGGAAAAGAGAAGAGAGGCATAATGGATTCCCATAGTTTAACTTCATCTTGTTGATCAAGATATTTTTTCTTCAACCACGGGTGCAATTCATAGAACTCGAATTCGCATTATGTGTCAGCAATTTTATAATATGAATCGACAAGAGGAATGTGGTCAAGGTCGACTGGGGTAACAGCGGAAGTGTTTTCATCGAAAACTAGTTTCCTACTCTTTACTTTCAGGGTCATGTTCATAGAGGAAAGAATAAGAAAGGGAAAAGGATAAAAGAGGGAAAAGAATGGTGATCCTCTGTGGAAATTATAATCAACTGATGGGAATAGTGTGCAATGATCTTTGTATACCTGCAATACAACAGTAAAGATGATTATAGAAAAAGTGATAAAATTGCGAGCTTGGATTTATTTATATAGCTGAGAAAAGGGATTTGTGGAAACCATTTCATGGTGTGACTATAGTGGTTAAATTCTAACGGTATATGAGTGTGATTGAAGATGGCTAATGAACGACTGAGGAGTGGGATCATAATGGGCCAATCAGGTATAACGGTAAGGAGCGTAATGGCAATGAACATGTGAGGTGGCGACATTTCATTTGACATCGGGAAATAGTCAAGGTGCGGGGTCATCCGACCGTTTCCAGGAGTAAATACCACAAATGAGGGAGAAGGCAGAATTTGGAGGGGGTAGGCGGCGGTTTGTGGTTTTGAGTAAAGGGGGTGTGAATTAATGTGTGGATGGCATGTAGGGAGGGCCCACCATCTATTAAAATACTTTTCAGACCCCCCCCCCCTTAACAGGAAATGGGCAAGGGGGGTGTGAAAAGACTTCCCCACTGTTGATCTGGGTTGGGAATAGATTTACCGTCGAAAAGTGCACGAGTGATAATAAAAAAGACAAGGTTTTGTCTTTTAGTGGAGCTTATTATAATAATATGTGTCGATTATTAAAAAATAAATATTAATGTTTAATAAAGAAAATTAATCAAAAATTAATGATAATTAACAAATCATGGTGCATTTAGATAAGAAAACTTTGCAAATTTATTTTTTTAAAGCTAAGAAAACATTTTTTATTGCTTTTCCTAACATTTTTTGTTTTTTTGTTTTTTTCTATTCATATCCAAACTTAACATTTTAATTTTTAATTTTCTAATATTATAACTTATCAAAACCAAATAATGTTACAACACACTTGATTGAAGATTCAAGCTTTAGTTGAGGGATTAAAATATCCATTCAGGTATGAACATGATTAGGGATCCAAATAGGTCATTTGACATGCATGACTTGCTGAAAAGCACAACTTAGGACCATGGATTCAAAACCATAGAAAAATACTACTATCGATAAATGTAGAGTATATACTACCATCCCATGCATAGAAAAACCCTTGATCTAATAAATTCACATTCCCTTTATAGTTATGAATGGAAACACCATTAATTTATACAAATATATCGGTCCTTATAGCTACAAGGAACTCTAAACATGGAGAAACTAGATCAAAAGGAATGAAAAATGATCAATCATGGAATGATTCCTTTGATAATATTTTGAATCCTAAGATATTATATAAAGAATGACACCAACATAGAGGCATCAATCCAATTAGTACAACTCTTTGTTACATGATACAAAGCCATAAGTTTTATCAAATCCATTAGAAGAGTATGAATCAAATCTTAAATCAAGTAGAAATACACAAAAGATGTAGTGAGAATTCATTCTTTCAAAGATAGGGAATTGAACTTAAATGTAGAGGTAAATGTGCTTGGAAGGTATAACTTAATTCATCACTTTACATTGAAGAATGTCGTCAATCATATCAACCAACATATATTTATGATTGATTGAACATCCATAATCATAATATACTTAAAATGTTATAAGCCAACTGATCCCATGTAGATATGTAGTGTTCCAGTACATTTCCAAAAATGCTTCCAAAGAAGAAAGAAGAAGAAGTAACTAGGACCATATAACGACTAAAAAATAGAGGCATGAAATCCACAAGACCTAGTCACATACACATATTTTCATTTATGTTTAGAGGTAATTTTCAATTGAGACATAAGTTCCCAAGAAATTTTCCATATGTTACAAAATGTATCCCTCATCAAATGCAGTCAAACCTTCACTAAGATAAATTCTAGCTATTATATCTTGCATTAGGTTTCAAAGGAATCATAGAATTCCATATCTAGGTCTAATTTCATCAATTCCTATTTTAAACTACCATTATTTTTTGGATTCTTTATATTTGATTGAAATCATAGTCATATAAGTAACGTAGGAAAATGAAAAATGGTATAAAAGATCAAATCCTATTATTTATCTTGTCAAGGTACATAGTGATCCAACCCATGCATATGATTCATATACATTAAATTCCATGTTTTTCTGGATTGGACTTCTTTTATATAAAACCTTTCACTCATTTTCTATTGGAATGAGTCTTCCAAAGAAAACGGTTAATTGGGAGAGAATACAAAATAACTATGTTATATGGCATGTTTATTACATTGTTACTTCCCCTACCTATGAGACAAAATATAAATACAAGTATGGTTGAATAAGCATGCTTACCAACATGAAAATTAACAAATGGTGACCATTGTCAATGCTTGTTCTCAAAGAAAATACCTATTTTCATGATGTTTTCATCCTTGGACTTCAAGGGTTCCACGTCAACCATGCATTGAAACAACATAAAATATCATAAAATATATTGAATAACACACCACACATTAGTGAAATTATTCAAAAATAGAAGTTACTACCTCCATCTAAAAAAATAATTATCATATAATCAACAAATTACACTTCACATATTACGACAACAGTAATGGGAAGAAAGAATAAATTAACCATTATATATGGTCATCCAAGGTAGAACATGCACAAGTAAATCCCATCTTATAAGAATTATCAAAGAAGCATAATTTTTTCAATTACATTTTGGTCATAGTATGATACTACTCCTCACCTTAAACAATGTTGTATTTTTTCACTTGCATGCAACCACTATAAATGAGGGTTTTAAAATAACAATAAGGAACATGGAGACGTTACATTGGTAATCACTAAGACTCCTCAAAGAAGAGATGGAGCATGTTCAATATAGTATGATTAATAGTGTGAACTTCATAGGGCCAATTTCTTTTTGTGTATTGAGAGTTGTTTTCATAAGGGATTTCCATTATTTTAATAATATTTTCTAGGACTTGCGCTAGCTACCATGAGTAATTTACAAAAAAAATTATGCAAAAGCAACTCCAAGAAGGTCTCTATGGATAACCCTTACTACTATTATCAATTTGGAAACAATCTGCCACCAAAAGGATGAATATGATATCAAATTCCACTTCAACTAGATGTTGGGAGTCATTCAAATTCAATGCTATTAATGGATGGTTTCAGGCATCGTTTACTGTAGGAATAACATATTCATATCCATATTAGGATGTAAAATATTGCATGCATCTAATAATTATTCACAAGAAATGTTCTTTCCTGTAAATGCAACAATAAAATTCTCCTACCATTGTATATGACAATTATATGTAGTGTCATTAATCCATAATTTATG
Organism: Pinus albicaulis; assembly: GCA_034641835.2. Lineage (NCBI taxonomy): Eukaryota > Viridiplantae > Streptophyta > Pinopsida > Pinales > Pinaceae > Pinus > Pinus albicaulis. The sequence goes on from MU968551.1 coordinate 35,725,914, forward strand.
GATATGTGCAACAAAAAATTGCAATTAATTGGAAAAAACATTAATTTTTGTTGTATGGTGAGTTATCGTATTGTAGAATGTGTGGGTACAAGCAGAATTAGTAAATGGGGCTCTTCGAGTGGTCATGTAGATTGCATAAACACATGGAATAGGGTCTCTAATTTCTCTAGCATATGATTTTTTCATTTGATAATTACACTGAACCTAATTGGAACCAGACCCAACTAAATGACATACCAATTCTCCCAATTCAAGAAAAAAAATCCCCTCAAAATGGCTTGGGAGTTAATTATACATAAATACAAGGGATTGATATTAACAAGGCCATCCAATGACACTAAGAACACTAAAATTAAAGCTATACCTTTACAACATTGTCATACAACACATATTTACTGGGAATGTAGATCATGCCAACATTTTCTTTTGACCATTATACAAAAATAAAAGATAATGTATATGTTTAGCTTTGTAAACAAGAATATCAATTTCTATATTCTCTTTTACTTTCACAAAAGAAAGACTTCAATGACCTACCTCCATGTTCTTGTAATTTTCACTTCAAATGGGAAAATTTCACACGTGTACTTTACTCTATCTTTTGAATATACTTCTATAGATAAAATAGTTGAATCTAACATATTAACATAAATTTCTACCTTTATGTCAAACTTTCAATATTTACCTTATGCATAGTACAATTTAATATGACTATCAAAAGAGAATAACTGAATGATTATGTATGAATATGTGTAAAGTCACATATTCTTCAAAATGTACTTCATTAACATGCTGAAAATATCAACTATTAACATCACCATTATACTGTATTTGTACAATAATAATGCAACCCATGCTACGAAGCAAAAAAAAAAAAAAAATCTAATATCTTATCTTAACAAGTTGCAATGCAATGGTATACCTGCCTAAAGAGGACACAACGCAAGAATGAAAACAATAGAAAATATCATAATTCTGGTATTGGTATTTGAAATTTATGGCAATTTGAATTTGAAGCATCAATCTGTTAAAATCCAAGGCCCAACCCAGGCGTAAAGCACTATTTTCTCATCGAAGTTGTAGTGACCGAATGGAGCTTGTGCACCATCTCTTGCAAATAAGCCTCCGATGCCAATTATTCCAAAAGGGGAGGTTTCCTGAGCTTAAGAACACCAGTGAAAATATTGTTGTTCATATTTATAGTATTGGGGTTTGAAATTTATGGTCATTCAAGCAGAGCTTGTGCACCATCTCCTGTAATTAATATTCTATTGGGAATGATTCCTAAAGGATATTTTGAAACTAATCTTATTATGGGAATGATTCCTAAAGGAATCCTGTTATGGCAATTATTTGCGAAGGGTTCCTACGTTTGAGCGTGCTAGCAAAAAATATTGGCAAGATCAACCCTGTAAAATTCCAAGGCCCAAAGAAGACCTAAAAACATAGTTTTTTCACCACAGTGCACAAGAGGAAACTTATGCTTGTACACCATCTCTTACAAATGATTTGGTCCCCACGTTAGCCCCCACATAATTCTTAATTTCTATTGTCCATATTTCTGGTATTTGTGTTTGAAATTGCAAATGATTTAGTGCCCACGCTAGTCCCCACATAATCCTTAATTGCTATTGTTCATATTTATGGTATTGGCGTTTGAAATTGGAAATGATTTAGTGCCCTCCCCACGTAATTCTTAATTTCTATTGTTCATATTTCTGGTATTGTCGTTTGAAATTTATGGAAATCTAAATTGGCAACATCAACGCTATAAAAATCAAGGCCCAAACTTGATTTAAAAACATTGTTTTTTCATAGCAGTTCAGAACAACAAAATTGAGCTTGTACACCATCTCCTGCAAATTATTTAGTTCCCATGTAGTCATTTAGTCCTCGGTATAGTTGTTTTAGAAATAAGAAATATGAGATTTAAAATAAACACAATAAAAAAACAGTTGCAAAATAAATAATATCTCGTAATATATTAAATAACAATTTCATAATTATTCAAAATTTTCATCTTTAAAATATGACCTTAACTCAATTATTTTCAAAACCTATCTATTGGAACTTTCATGATTGTGAGTCTGCAAGTGACCTGTGCTGAGTAGTAAGCATCTGTATGAGTCACAGAGTAACCATACATGTATGTTATGTATACAAAAATATATGATATGGAATTTTTGTCAACTTATTTGTAGTAAATAAGTAAGTGTGGAGTGGTATTAACCAACTCAAGATTAATTTTTCTTTAAAAATTTCAATTTTTCAATTACTCATACATTGAGTTTGGGATATAACACATTCCCCCAATGAAACAACCCTTCATCGTCAATATTTCACTATGGTTGGACACTTAATAATTATACATAAAAGATATTGTATATTTTAATTTGTGAGATTCATATTTTTTCAAAATGTACTCATACATTGAGTTTTTGGTATAACACATTCACTGATTTAGCACAACTAATAATTATACATAAAATATATTAATAATTATGCATAAAAGATATTGTATATTTTAATTTGTGAAATTCATAATTTTTTCAAAATGATTACACGTTAGGTCTCTCATGCTCTTAATCTCTTATGCTCTTAATCGTCCCTTAGTCCTCAATATTTCACTCTTAATAATCACACATAAAAAGGATATTTTATATTTTGATTGGTGAGATTCATAATTCTTTAGAAAGGATTACATTTAGTAATGCTTTTCAGAGCCGTGAAGAAATGGGTTTTGTTCCTTCTCAAAATTTAGAATTATTGAACAAAACTTACAGTTACAAGGCAACTACATGTGAGTTACAAGGCAGACACATGCTATTTTTCAATATGAAAGTCGAATATGAGAGTCATGCAACATAATATTCACAATATTAATGTTCTAAAATATAGCATGTTCTGAAAACCATTGGGGTTGGTGGCTTCATGCATGTAATCACTCGCACTTGGCTTATTATAGAGTTATGACTGAAAATAAGTTGGGTCCATGTAAATTGGCTTATTGTTGGCTCAAACCATATGACTTATGGGTGAGTGCCTCTTTCTTCAATCTTGTCTATGCTTCTCTCTTCAATCTTTTCTATGCAATGATTTTCTATATTTTGTCAAATTTTTTATTCGAATTATGTAAGTTTCAGATTTCATATTTTGTCAATTTTTGTGTCAATTTTTGTGATTCGAATTACGTAAGTTTCAAATTTAAAGATAATCCATCAGTAGATGATTTCAATATAATCCATTAGCAGATTTTGTAGTAGATTGAATACCAATATTTTTGGCATAATAACAGGTATTTTGTGATACCAACAACAACTGACTTGTTGTAGTAGATTGAATACCAATTTTTTGACATAATAATAGGTATTTTGTGACAACATAGCAACTCACTTCCGCCCCAAGCAATAATGACAACCATGATGGTGAGGTGGGAAGATTAGCAAGGGGCAGATAAGGGTAGGCAATTTTTTCTCAAAGAATAGAGGAAAATAATGTAGCGAGATCGAAATTGCGGCAAAAGAATCTGTAGCAGCATCTTTGGCAGTATTAAGGTAGAACTGGGACCTGCTTGTCACTTGACATAGTAATGATCCCATGAGGCTTGAACATATATCCATCACCGTTGCACCATCTACTTGGTTGCAAAAAGATATTTCTAGTGTGATTTATAGTGACATGGGTATAGGTATAAATAAATCAAAGATAGGTTGGAATTGAGATAGAGATTGGATGAGGAAAACTAATTGAGATAGAAACAAGGGGAAGCTAAACTCTGTTTCGGAAAACTCAAACTCATTGATAAGTAAACTATTTATCATTGATAAATATAATTTATCTATGTTTCACAATTGTCTTATTCATTTATAATTGATTGATTTATTTAAAAAATCATTTATCATTCTAGTTGATATGAATGCATTCCAAATGATATGAATGAAAAACAAACTGCAATTTTTCTCAAACAAAAGCCAAAATTTAGCAGTTCACGCAACTTGCATTTGATATGAACAATAATGTGAAACATACTTCAAACATACGTCAACTTTTCAAGTTAGACATACTTTTCAAGATTTTCAAGTTAGACATTTTTTGAAAGTAGCTTTTCAGGTACTCCCTTTCGTACCTGCTACTACCCGCAACCTGCTACCATAGACTACCCCCTTTCATTTAGACTCTCAGCACCTTTCATCTCTGAGCACCAAATGAAATGAACTATATATGTGAAGTTCATTCATCTATCTCCATTTAGACTCTCAGAACCTTTCATCTCTGAGCACCAAATGAAATGAATTATATGTGTCAAGTTCATTCATCTATATTTTTAGAGAAGAATTCCCAGATCCTAATGATTTTAAAATGGATGGCGATGGTGGCAGGTGAAAGAAAACAATGGACGATGGTGGCAGGTGGAAGCAAGCCGGAGGCCATGTAACAGGTGTAACCCTAGTGTTGTGGTATGTGTAAGCCAGCTTGGTGGCAAGTGAAAGCAAGCATAATACAAATGCTCAAATATTTTTCGAAACAATTTACATTACATAAAATGTTATGAATTAATGCTAACTTTGAGGCTAGCATTCGTTCAAAGTGATATGTTTTTATCGTAAGTTTATTGATGGCTAGTTTCCAAAAACTTAGGATATTGCCCTTTCCCCTGCAATAAGACCTCCAATACAATACCCAATCAGACGTGAAATTTTTTAAAATATACTATTAAAATATAAATATGGTTTAAAACTTTAGTTAAAATGCACTTACCAAAACAATTCAATGGGATGTAATGCATGGTAAACGCATAGCGATTGCTATATACCTACCTAGACAGGAATAATAAATCATTTTCATTTATCTTACGTCCTTAAGGGGATATCAGAATAATGGAAAGGGAACTATTGTAAAGGGAGGTAAGCATTAATCTTCGAAATGTGATTTATTCTTAATTATATGTTAATGATATTTATTCTTAATTATATGTTAATGGATGTAAACTAAGATATATTTTTAGAGATGATTGGTTAGGGCCTTAATAATATATTATTTGTTTCACTAAAAAATTAGATTGCATTCAACTAAAAAGTTAATAAAGTAAGTTTGGGATTGAGCTATTAGTTAAAATTGAGTTTGTAGTTGGTGTCGATATTATTTTGGTTAGCTTTTATGTGTATATGCAAGAGCCATATTTTTTTTAATAGTTTATTGTTTACAATGTCTCTTTTCGTTAGGTCTCTTTTCATTATATCACTTTGATATTTGAAATGTCCCTTATTTGTATTGGGATGTCCCTTTAGTATTTGTGAAACACTATTGAATTAATTTTATGATTTAGTATGTAAAATTTGTAAAATTATATTAATTTTATTGATAACAATTAATATATTAATAAAACATGGAGAATCAATACTATTTTTTTTAATAATGTATCTATAATTTTTTTAATATTTCAAATTAATTTGTGAAAATAATAATGAAATAAGATTTTTAAAAAAAGAAGAAGATGTATTTAAATTATAATTTCAAAAACATATATATCATAGTAATTGGTGAATCAATAACTATTATGGGAAAGGCTTGGTATCGAATAACAACGCCTACAAATAGGTTTATACGAATTACTTGTCAACATTTTCAACTTGTTCAAAATGTTGTCACAAAGGCTAACATATCTCTAGTGAATAGAACCCGAGTACAGTGGGAATTAAACCCACTAGCTTAAACTCAAGCTATTGTTGTTTAGCTAACAAATAGCTATTGTTTTTTTAACTAAAACATATATTTTTAATAACTTAATACTATATCCTTTTATTTAAAGGAACCAAACAGATCAAAAACTCATGGGATTCAAAATATGACTTTAACATTTAAAAGGAACAAGAAGACTCACAAATAGTTTTTTAGAAGAGTTTTATATATAGTGGAACAATACAATAATAATTTCAATTGCAATTGCTACAAAATAACATATTTTTGTAACCTAGAGGAATCAACAACTAGGTTAGTAGTATGCTCACATGACATGGGGTTTATTTTGGTCACTACCACTATTCCCCTAAGGGCTTACAACCTATTCTCCTCTCTGTAGACCAAGTCAAAACTAAGATATGAAACTTTAGATTTCTTAGTTTGTAAAATTTCACACATTTAATCATCAATTAAACTACCCACTAAAACATAGCTACAAAATAACTTTAAAAATATCTATCAAATATTAATTATAAATAAAATAAATACTCTCCACCAAACTTAAATCCCTTAATTCTTTCAATTAAAGGCCTAATGAAGTGGTGACATATCATTACTACTATATACATATCAATTTCCATTCTAAATTCAAATTTTAATTTATATTATGTGTGAATAAAATAAAAATATTATTAATATTAATAGAGAATATCTCTATTAATATTCTCTCTTGAAATAACAAATAATGTAAATACATAACTCCTCTTCCACCATCTTTACTTTCTTTTTATAATTTAAAACAATGCAAACTTTCAGTATTTGCCCATTCTTTTATATTAATAAAAAGTATATGATTTATTTAAAATAAATTAATGCATATAATTTTCTTTCCCTTTGCAATACATCACCTACATTGATTTAATAAATTTATCAAAAATTAGAATTTCTAATATATTAATACATGGGCATAGAAAATAGAGTATTTATGTATAGTCGTTGAACTTACACCCCACACATTGTCTACTAGTACTTAATAATAAATTCATTTAAGATCATATGATTTTCATAATATAAAATGCATAAAATGCAAGTGTAGGATGATTATGATTTTAAAACTAATAACTATAAAAATAAATAAAAATAAAACATATGTAATTGCATTTCTATAATACTATATGTTCTTTTATTTTATGAAATTAGGAATATTTTAAGTGAATAAAATTATAAATTTAAGTAAAAAAGAACCAAATTTATAGCCACTTTATTCATACTCCTCCATTCATAGCAACTACGATCCATGGTTTGTTCGTAAATGGGGCATTTCGCATGACCTAGGTATCTATTTTAAGACTAGTCCTTTAATGTCACTCATCATAGTTTCATGCAATGAATATAAAACGTATGGAATTCCATAATCATTACCTTAAGGATATTTCTGCCATTCATCATCTAAAAGGTCTCTACAACTCTAAGGATTTAAATGACTCACTAGCTTCAATTTTTGAAAGAATTTAAAATAGCTACTATAAAACTAGTGATTTTGATATATGCTTTACCTAACCCATAATACAATACAAGAATATAAAATACTAAAATAAATATTATTAAACCAATCTTTTTGGCCCAAGGAGTTTTTATCCTACAAATTTCTTACTCATAAAATATCAATAAAACATCATGTCATCACATATTACCAACCACTTGTCATCTTGTCACAAATAAGTCAAGTAACATTAAATATATAAGACAAAGCGTAAATTTTACATTACTAATCCATAAAATAATGTGGAAATTCCATTGGACAACTTTCCACAATAGTTCTAATCAAACTCTACTTAAAAATAAAAAATCTACACTTGGATACGATTTATTTCTCCTCAAATTTTTAGATCTATAAATTAAATTTTATTGTGTGTGCAATAAAATTATAATTATTTATAAAGTAGAGCACAATGAAATAAAAACTAACAAAAACCATGATTGACACAAGATGTATCCTAAGAAACATTTTCAGGAGAAAACCTAGTTTGAAGGTGTGGTCATTTTATTCTATTTCTCTGAATAGAAAATGTCTACGAGTATAGAGAACTAAGGCTAATGGCCCCCAGGCTAATTTAGTAAAAAAATCCTCTCTTTTCCTCTCTCCCTATCCCTCTCTTCCACTTTTCTTTTGTGTGGAAAAAATGTGCTTGAAAAAAATGGAAACCCTTTTCCTCGTAGTGGGTCAGTTATAACACTGCGTGCTAGCCTACTAGTGGTTAGGTTCCACTCCTTCAACTCTTAAATAGATTTATATTATGAAATATTCTAGAGTGATCTTCATCATAATCACATGGATATCTTCTTTTTTCATGAATAATGGGGCCTAATGTGGCTTCCTCTCAAATTATGGTGGCCAAAATAGGGAGGTGAACTTCCGAGTGACATAAATTTTGCATACTTTCTCTGATTGAGGTGATTCTTACACCATTGTAAAAGTATTTATGAGTAGAAAAGGGAAATTGTAGTTATAAAGTGGAAAATATTTACCCCAAAAACAATTCCATTTGATGCCTCGAAATGTTCCTAGAAGGTTTCAAACCCCAAAATGCCAAACTCGGTTCCACTAGTAAAAATGGTCATATTAACTAATTCCTCCATGTTTTCCACTTTGAAGGCATCAAGATGGATGAAAAAATTTATAATGATCCAATATGAATCAATTGCATGCATCAAATCCTTATCGTATCATCATTAACAATATAGGTATCCATAAGAGGATGCTAAAACTCAGGTTGTAACATGTGATAATATTAAGATTATAAATAAACATCAGAACCTTGTATATCAAATATTTTATAAATAGTGATTATTATTCTTAAACTTTAAAACATTGTTCCATCATCATCACATAAACCATCTTCTCATACATGTACATGTACGTAAATTAGGATACTAGAGTAAAAACTATACAACTAGTGCTTCTAATATATGCTTTCCCCAACCCATAATACAACAAAAGAAAGATCTCTCATGCATATGGAATCCCACAAGATATATTATTAAACCAATTTTTTGGCCCAAGGAGTTTTTTTCTTGTAAAACTCTTGCTCAGAATACAACAAAAAATGTCATGTCGTCACATATAACCAACATTGTCATCTTATGACCAATAATGCACTTAACATTAATTATATAAGACAAAGTGTAAATTTTACATTACTTGTATGAAATCCTTATCATCTCATCATCAGCAAGATAGCTAACCGTAAGTGCATGATATAACATGTGATAATATTAAGATTATAAATAAACATCATAACCTTGTACATCATATATTGTATAACTAGAGACTTTTACTCAACTTTAAAACAATGTTCCATCGTGAACATATAAATCATCTCCTCATACATGCCGATGTATACCAGTTAAGAACTAGTGCTAGTACAGTAACTACTATAGAACTAATGTTATTATACACAAGCAAGATCCTTCATACATATGGAATCCCACAAGATATATTACAAAACCAATCTTTAGGCCCATGGAAGTTTTTCCTTGTAAAATGCTTTCTCATAATACATTAACAAAAAATCATGTCATCCCATATAACCATCCATTGTCATCTTCTGACCAATAATACAAGTAACATTAATGATATAAGACAAAGTGAAAATTATACATTACATGTATCAAATCATTATCATCTCATCGTCAATAAGAAATATAGTCAGAAGCACATCCTTTAAATCAAGTTGCAATATGTGATAATAGTGATATTATAAATATATATCATAGCCTTGTACATAATCTATTATAGTAGTAGAGATGGTTACTCCTAAAATTCAAAACATTGTTTCATTATCGACATAGAAATCATCTACTCACACGTAGCAATATATATTAATTAAATATTTCTCATGATAATTATGTATTCATAGATGTAAGAAAAACTAATTATAACATATTATTTAATGTTTCAATAAATCCAATCTCATCAATCAATTGTTGAGGTTATCATAGCATCTACTTCAATTCATGCTAAGCCTAAAAGTCAAAAGAAAAGAAGGGAAAAATAATAAATCAATACATCTGGCATCAATTTCATTGTGTGAAAAGGTTTTTGGGAGAATTCTTGGAAGTATTTCGCAAGGGGGTTTCTCAACACCTATTTGAAGCAGCAACTCCATACATAGGGAACATATAACATTATTGATGGGCCACTTTTCAAAGAAAAATTTTATTGATTTTTCAAGTTACTTATCTAGTAAGAATATTCAAGTTACATTTGAAAAATAAATTAATAATGTTATATATAAAATTACTTGTGTTATTGCACAAGGTTTGGGAAAATAAAGAAATATGGTTCCTTTTATGAGTCATAAGAAAATAGGTTGTGCTAAAGAGAAGGAAGGCATTGAGAATAACAATGAAGGGAGTAGAGGAGTAGAGTCATTTTATTAAACAACTATTAGTATTATAGTGTTTCAATAACAATTTGAAAACATTTTTCATTATGGTAGATGTGATTGACCCATATCATAAGGAGAGTGAGCGAGGAAGTTGATCATCTACATTAATTTTGACAAATATTACATGCAATGGATATATGTGTTATTTCACCATTTACATTTGATGTAGCTCAAGTTGTTAGGTTGAGCTCTCCACCCACTTGTTGTTATATTGCTTTATAAATAGAAAAAGTAAACCTTTCATCACCATTGCTTTCAAGGAAATCATTATTACCAACAACCTTTTTACCTTCATTTTTTACCTCGAAATTAGTCTACATGTTATCAAGTTAATAAATAACTTAATAAAAGAAATAAAATCTCATAAATCACACCAAATCTTCATCAACCTATATTCTCACTACACAAAATAATCTTAAAACAAATATTATCCAAACAAAAAAAATACTAAGTTTCTATTTATTATGCAACTTACCACTCAACATCTTATTCTAATAGGTAAATTTATAAAATTATTAATATTACCATTTATTCAATGTTAAATTACAATTTTACTTAAATTTTGTATTTTTATATATACTTATTACTGATACGACAATTTCGTTGTTAAATTACAATTTTACTTTTAAAATACATTTTATTTTGTATCTCTGACATTTTTATTTACCATTATCATATTATAGCCCAGATTAATAAATATAAAAATCCACCGAGTCATTTTATCAAACTTGAAATTCTCTTAATAGTCGCGATGTTTACAGAGTGATGTAATGGAGCTCATGTTAACGCTAAAAAAAAACACAAGGAATAAGAAAGCTAACCGTTTGTTGATTTAAAGAGTCGGTCCCTGCAAACATCATATTTCGAAATATTTCATTCATTTAATAAGGCAGGGGACATTTTTCTTGGACATTTAATAACGCTTGTTTAACAAGTAATTTTATTTCAAATATTTTATTTTAAATAAAAAAATATATTCACTGAAAAAATATTTTTTTATTAATAATTACTGGGAAGTCGAGAGGCTCTATAATTGTTTGTTATAGGGATATCTTTTTTTGGCTTGATAATTTTAAAATATAGGAAGAAATTATTTTGAAGAATAATAATAATATTAAAAATATTATTACTTCTAAATTTAAGAATAAGTTGTGGGATGATGAGGAGTTGGAGAGGAAGAAGAAGCTAAGTTATTATAAAGTGGTGATCAACCATACTCTTGTTAGCTTTGCTAGCTAGAATTATATTTCAGTCTTGATCAGTACTAAGAAGAAAATCAACATCCCAAAGATAAAAACTAATTCTCATGAGCTTCAGAGTGAAATTAGGAGTTGGTCTATTCCCAAAACACCTTCAGATGAAAGAATCTGCCCTCTTTGAGATACTAAGAGAGTTGAAGATGAAAAAATACAGTCTTGGAATGGAAGGCACTTACTCATATCTATTCTTATTTTCAAAATATTTACCACACTACCAACCTTCTTGGCTTGTGAAGTGGACAAAACAAAATTGAACTTAGATTGCTTCTCTCCCTTCCTTTTTATCATAAACTTTTTGTTTAAAAAGTGTCAATCAATAACTTATGTATTAAGGTGGGATTGACCATATTGGTCTTAGTGGATGTTAACCATCATCATCATTAATATATTTTAAAATTTTAAAGAAATTATAAAACAACTTTTTTTAAATGTAATTTAGTAATTGCCGTGAGAGATATCTAAGAGAGAGATGTGTTAGTGTAAGGTAATTTTCAAATGTAAAGAAAAATATATGTAAAAATAAAATTGAATCAATTAAACATTGACATAATTAATAACAAAAAGCTAAAAGTAATACAAATAATAAAATTCAATTCGTGATACCATAATTTTTCTTAAATAAAATTACTAAAAAAATATTAGATAAAAGAAAATGGTAATATATATATCATATTAAAATATATAACATATAAATAATAGCTATAAATTAAGATATTTTCTGCTATATAAATTAAAATAATGAATTTATAAGCATATTTTATTTTTAATAAACACATAAAAACTTAATATTTACAATATAACAAAAAATTTAACCATGAATATCCAGACCAATTTATCATCGATATTATTAACTTGTAAATAGGCTTTGTTAAAATACCATGATCCAATATCATGATTTATCAATACTATATACCAAAAAACCATAACTCATTTGACAATAAAAATATTTTATAGATGTTTTATTTAATTTAAATTTATAACATTTTTTCAATTAAATTTACAATAAAAAATGTTATAATTATTTTTTAGATATATTGAAACCCTCTATATTTATTACTAAATCAATGTTTTAATAAAATAAAAAATGAGAATACTTAATATTATTAAGAATTAGCATAAATCTATCTTAAAGAGGACCCGAATCTCTTTTGCACCTCGTAGCTCCATGTATATGCATATATTTATGGTAAACATGTTTATTTTGGAATAAGGCTCTTACAATTTTAATTTAATTATTAAAAAATAAAATTAAATTTAACTTTGGAATATTCTAAGTTATTCTTAGTAGTTTGCACAAATTAAAGGTTGACATTTATATCAAAGTAGTTATGCCCATTCTATTCATGTGGTATTGATAAGTCATGATATTGTAACAAATATTTAAAGATTAAGAATATCCATGTTAAAGTGGAAGTAAGTCTTTATGGATAAGAATCTTGTTTATGATTTTTTTTCAATGTTATATGTATTTCAATTATATATTGATTCTTTTTATAATTAACAAATAATAATCTAAAATAAACTTTCAATTTAGTTAGTTTTATGATTTTTTTAATTTTAACAATGTGAAACGTATTTTGAAGTACTTGTTTTGATATTTGTTATAAATTAATGCTTATGAACATTTACAAACGATTTAATTTAAATATCTGAGATAATTTAAGTTATTAGATACCAAACCATTTCTATTTTAATATATAAAAATGTTGCTTTGTTATTTTTAAATAATTATAATATTTTTATAAAATAAATTTAATATAATTATTAATTCTAAATTATATATAAACTAAAAGAAAATAAATAAATAAATTACTATTTATTTATTTTTATTAGCTTGAGACATGGAATGTGAACTTTAAATGTGATGATTTCTACTTCATAACATAACAATGGCCAATTAAACTACCTCGAATAGGCTACCATTTGTTTAATTAAAAATATATAAACTGAAAAACACAAGTTCATGAGAAAGTATCGTTTCTTTTTGCTATTTTTAATCATGATACTCCAGCTACTAGTTGGAGTAATTTGCAAACTGGGCAATTTTATATAGCACAAATAATTTTCAAGGAAATTTTGTTGTTGGCTGTTACAAATTGGCTGCTCCCGCTTGTCAAGTACCTTACTGGTGTTTGGCATCATCAAGATTTCAAAATAGTGTGTTGCCTGCTTCATTTGAGGTGCAGTGGATTTGCTTTCCCAAATTCCTGCAGTGGAAGAAAGTTCTAGTCGTAATAATAATAAGTTCTTTCTGAAATGACAGGAATACATCAATATTAATTGTTTTTATCACCATGTGCGGTGTCCATGAATGTATAGTGATATCTTGCTGCCTGAAAGGGATTGATCATTCAGATTTGTGTACAGATTACAGCAGAGTAGATGAATAATAAGAGAGACACAAAATCTCCACATCCATTCAACTCAAAACAAAATTATAAAAGACAAAGTAGACACAAGAGGGAACAGGCAGCGATAACAGCAGCAACGTCTCAGTCCGTAACAGTGGCATGTTAACAAATTGCCATGGTTGGAATCTTGAAATGTGTCTGATGAAAAATAGCTGGTAATCAAGTGCAGTAGGTGTAAATTTGCTCCCGACAGTGGGAATGATGTGTGCTGACTATTGTAGATAAGTTTTCATTAGGCATCTATTACATATCCCTATTATCCAGTGTAACTATTATACGTTTTTTTCGCGGGGTGAAATTCAGTGATAAATTTTTTTGATCAAATTGTTAGTTTTTTTGTTTTTTTTGTTTTTGATACATTAAAGATTACAACACCTCGATTAATAGTGTGTAATTTATATAATTTAAAATTCTAATTCAAACAAGTTAATATAAAGGCAAAGTATTCCCACATACAGATATTTTCAGAAGAATAAATAACTACATGGCCTTGTACTCATGTGACAGGGAGACAAATCCCACTACTGCCTTGACACTAGGACCATCCACCTATTATATTATAATCTATGGGCTTGTGAATTTTTAATTTAATGAGATAATTTTCTGCTTAAATGTTGCGGAAAATTCAACAAGTGACTTTTATTCTTAATACCTAATTCAATGTTCAATATATACTTCTAAAAAAAAAACATTATACACGTATGATCTATAGATTATGTGAGAGTGCCTCCTTAATTTTCAAGAAAATTATATTTTTTATTATTTAAAAAAAACTAATTAATATTTTATTGGTATTTTATATTTTTTTGTGTTTCCATTGTTGTGTGTAAAATGAAAAACCATAAATACATTTTTGATGAGGAAATTTTCATGGAGTGTATACTAATTGGAAATATCTATTTTTATGGATGTAGTTTTAAATATATGTTTTTTTAGGTTGTGGAAGGGAAGTGAAGTGGTGAAGAGAGTTTCACCACAAGAAGAGTATATATATATATATATATATATATATATATATATATATATATATATATATATATATATATATATATATATATATATATATATATATATATATATATATAATTCAAGGATGAATTTACAAGCATCAACTCTACCACTCTATGGAGATGAACTGATTTTAGTTTTTGGAAGTTGTAACTTTATCAAAAACTATAAAGATGAGGATTTTTATTTATTTTCAAGCTCTTAAATAAAAGTTTGAAAAGTCTTCAATTAGGGATTTTTAAAACAGTTGATGAAGGTATTTTTGACATTTATAGCTTTTTGGGTTTGAAAGGATAGATTAAAGTTGTACATTGATTCAAGCTTTTAAGCCCTCAATTGACACTAGAAATTTCAAAGAGATTTTAATCCCTTGATAGAGGTTTAATGCGTAGATCAAGGTTTCAACCCCTTTGACTCAATCTTCAAGCCTTAATTGAGGGATTAATATTCCCATACAAGTATGGCCTCAGTTGGGGGTCGACATAGGTGATTTTCACATGCATGACTTGTCGAAAAGTGCAACTCAAGACAATGGATTACTAGTATCGATAAATACATAGTACATACTACTACCCCATGCATAGAAACACCATTCATCGATACCTGTTTGATCTAATAAATTCACATTTTGTTTATAGGTATGAATAGAAACACCATTGATTTATGCATATATATACCTTCCTATATCTAGAAGGCACTCTAAGGATGGTGAAACTAGATCAGAATAATCTAGAAAAGATCAATGATGCAAGGCGTTTCTTTGATAAATATATTGAATCCAATGATCTTAGATAAAAAAATGACACCAACATAGATGCATCACACCAATGAATAGAACTCTTTGTTACATGATACACATCCATATGTGTATCCAACCCATTAGAGGAGCATGATAAACTCTTAAATCAAGTAGGAAGACATAAAATATGTAGTGAGCATTCATTCTTGCAAATACAAGGAATTGAACTTGAATGTAGGGGTAAATGTGTTTCAAAGATATAGTTGAAGTCATCACTTTACATTGAAGAATGACATCAGTCATATCAACCAACATTCAATGATGATTCATTGAATATCCATAATCATAATATACTTACAATGTGGTGAGCCAACTAATGCTATGTATATATGTAGAGTTTAGGTACAATACAAAATATGCTTCCAAAAGTGGAAAGAATATGAAATAACTACCACCGTGTAGCAACCAAAAAATAGAGGCATCAAATCCATAAGACCTAGTCACATATACAAATTTTCAATTTATGTTTTATAAATAATTTTCGATTGTGACATAATTAAGACGTATGTTCGCAAGGAAATTTACATATGTTATTAGAAAATATCCCTCATTACATATAGTCAAGCCTTCACTAAGATAAATGATAGCTACCAAATCTACTGATGGTTACCAAATCTTATGCCAGGTTTCAAAGGTCTCATAAGATTCCATATCTAGGTCTAATTTCATCAATTCCTATTTTAAACTACCTTTATGTTTGGGACACTTATGATCGACCTCATAATCATATAACTAACACATGAAAATAAAAAATGATATAAAAGAGCCAATCCGACTATTTTTCGTGTTTGGCCACATTTTACTTCAACCCAAACCATATATTTTGTTACATTAAATGCCATATTCTATTAGATTAAGTTTATTCTGTATAAAAAATTTCACTCATGTTCTACGAGCGCTATCCTTTTAAAACATACCATTGTTGGGAATTGGGAGGGCATGAAAAATAACTATGTTACAATGCATGTTGATCACATGCCTACTTCCCATACTTGTGAAACAACATAGAAATATAAAGATAGTTGAATAAGCTTGCATACGAGCATGAAAATGATCAAATGGTAACCATTATCAACTCTTGTTCCCAAAGAAATTACCTAATTTTATGATCTTGTGATCCTTCGAATTCGAGGGTTCCACACCAACCATGCATTGAACTATAATAACATACCATAAAATATATTGAATACCACACCATAAATCATTGAATTTAACTGATTTAAATAAAAAGTATTCAAAAATAAAATCCACTAGCTCTATCTTAAAATAATTGTGATATAGTCCACCATGTTTTTGATAGACGATGATCAGGTGCTTTGTTAAGGCACTCCTTGATGTGAAGTCACTAGTTCAATTCCCCACCCCAATCGGGGTGATATATTGGACATGATGAAGATGTAGTCCCACCAAGCTTATATATATATATATAATCAACAACTTTCAATTGAGATGTTACTACAACATTCATAAGTAGAGACAATAAAATAACCAATATATATAGTCATCGAAGGTACAACATGTACAAGTAAATCCCACCTTAATAGTATCATCTCAAAACCATGATTTTGTTTAGCATATTTTTTCCATAGTATAGTATTACTCCTCACCTTGAATAATGTTGTATTTTTTCACATGCATGCATCCATTATAAATGAGGGTTTTAATATCACTATAAATAACATGGAGAATTTACATGGGTAGTCACTAACAATTCAGTACATTCTCATTGATGGCATGAAGTTCATAGTATTAATTTTTTTTGTATATTGAGTGGCATTTGCAAAATGGATTTACATAAAATAAAGGTTAAAGATTTAACCATATTTGAATAATTGTTGTTCAAGATGAGACTAACTACCATGAGTAATTTACAAACTGATATATGCAAAAGAAAATCCAAGAAGGTAACTATGGATAAACCTTACTATTGTTATCGATTTGGAAACAAGCTTGTACCAAAAGGATGAAGATGCCACAAAATTCCACTTTCACAAGATGTTGGAAATCATTCAAATGAAACAGCATTGATAGAGGGTTTCGGGCATAATTTAGTGAAGGACTAATCAATTCCTATCCATGCAAGGATCTAAAATATTTCATTCATATAATGCCTATTCACAACAAATGTTCTTTCCTAAGTACACAACAAGAAAATTCTCCTCCCAACCCAAATCCCTTTAAATAAATTTTTTTATTTAGACACCTAAATCCCTTTAAATAATTTATTTTTTTATTTAGACACCTAAGGTGACTACATATTATCACTATTGTATATTAATTTCTATTTTAAATTCAAAATCTAAAATATATTTTTGTAAATATGAGTAATTAAAAAACTTTTCAACATATCTCTATTAATTTTTTTTTCTTAATAAAGGGAAATGGAAATACATAACTCCTCTTCCACTATTTTTAATTTATTTTACCTCTAAATTTATTATGCAAACCTTTTTCATAATTTATAAATAATAATAATATAACGTTTTTAATGTATGTACAATTTTTCATTAATAAAAATAATTAATTATATTTTTTAAACAATCTTTTAAAAATAATCAAATAACAAAATAAAAACTAATAATGTAAAATTAATAATGTAAAATTTTAGCGTCTGCAGATTTTATTTATTTATTAACCATATCTTTTAAAAATAATAAAATAACTAAATATGCACATGACATTAGCTTTACCCACGTTTTACCAATATTAAAATTAGATGTAATTTATTTAAAATTAGTTAATAAACATCATTGTCCTCCCCCACTTTGCAATCTGTCACACACATTTATTTAATGAATTTATCACAAATTACACTTTTTAATGTATTAATATTGGTGCACAAAAAGTAGGGTTGCATGTATAGTTCTCACACATACACCCCCACACATTCTGGACCAGTACTTAATAATAAACTCCTTTATCATTATATGATTTTTATAATACAAAATGCAACTGTAGGATATCCAAGATTTAAACAACAATTATTAAAAAAATAGAAAACAACTATAATGGTAATATGTTCTTTTATTTTATGAAAATAGGTGCTTGTTGAGTATTTTTTTTGGAAAATATGTAAACTTAAATAGAATCCATAACCACTTATTCATATTCCTCATTTTATAATAACCTACAATCTATGGCTGGTAATCAAATGGTATACCTTTTTCAGGACACGGGTTCCCCTTTTAAGAGCATTCCTTTAATGCTAGTGATCATAGATTTATGCTATGGCTATAAAAAAAAAAACATAGAATGCCCGAATCATTACCATAAGGATACTTCTAAGTTTCATCACCTAAAAGGGCTTTACAACTATAAGGGTCTAAAAAAAAGTCACCAATCTCAAAATTTTGAAAGAATATGGGGCAACTATATAATTAGATAATTAGTGCTTGTGATATTTGCTTTCCCCCAACCCATAATACAATACAATTAAGATCCTTGAGGTATATGGAATCCCATAAGATATATTATTAATGGTATTTTTTTTAAGGTTCAAGGAGATTTTGTTGTGTAAAACTCTTACTCATAATACATCAATAAACATAATTTCATCGCATATAACTAATCATTTTCATTTTTTAATAATTGATATAAATAACTTTAATGATTTAAGATAAATTGTAAATTCATTTTCTGACAATGGATACAAATAACATTAATAATTTAAGTCAAAGTGTAAATTATACATCACATGTATCAAATTCTGGTCATCTCATCATCAATAAGATAGGTATTCAAAAGTACAAGCCATAACTCATGTTGCAACATGTGATGATATTAGTATGATAAATAAGCATCATAACTTTGTACATCATATATTTTATAAGTGAGACTAATAGTCTTAAACATTAAAACAAATTGTTACATCATCAATAGAGAAATCATATTCTCATACATGCTCATGTATACTAATTAAGAACTAGTGTTACTATAGTAGCTATTATAGAACAAGTGCTTGTGATATATGCTTTCTGCAACCAATAATACAACACATCTCTCATGCATATGGAATCCCACAAGATATATTAATAAACCAATCTTTTGGTCCAAGGAGTTTTTTTCTTGTAAAAATCTTGTTCATAATACATCATAAGAACATCATGTCATCGCATATAACCAACCATTTTTATCTTGTGACCAATAATACAAGTAACCTTAATAATATAAGACAACGTGCAATTGTACATTACATGTATCAAATCCTTGTCATGTCATCATCAATATGATAGATAGCGAAAAACACATGCTATAACTCAAGTTGCAACATGTGATAATATTAAGATTATAAATAAACACCATAGCCTTGTACATCATATATTGTATAAATATACACTATTACTCCTAAACATTACGCCTGATTCCATCATCAACAGAGGAATAATCTTATCATCTATGCCTGCGTATACCAATTAAGAACTAGTGCTACTAGAGTAGTTGCAATAGAACTAGTGCATGTGCTTTGTGCTTTCCCCAACCAATAATACAACAAAAGAAAGATCATTCATGCATATCTAATCCCATAAGAAATATTATTAAATTGATCTTTTTTCCAAGGGAGCTTTTGTACTATAAAAATATTGCTAAAAATACATCAACAAAACATCATGTCATCACATATAACCAACCATTGTTATCTTGTGATGAATAATACAGGCCACACTAACGATATAAGAAAGTGTAAATTGTACATTACATGTATCAAGCTCTTATCATCTCATCATAAATAAGATGTCCTGTGATGTATGTTTTCGCTAACCCATAATACAATAGAAGAAAAATCCTTCATGCATATGGAATGCCACAAGATATATTATTAAACCAATCTTTCGATCTAGGGATCTATTGTCTTGTAAAACTCTTTCTTATAATACATCAAATAAAACTATCATCACATATAATCAACCACTTTCATATTGTGACCAATAATACAAATCACATTAATGATATAAGACAAAATGCAAATTGTACCTTACATGTATCAAATCCTTATCATCTCATCATCAATAAGAAATAATTATCTTATACATACCCATGTATAAAAATTAAGCATTGCTCATTATAAGTATGTGTTGAAATGTGAAGGAAAAAACAATTAGAGCATCTTATCTAATTTGTTAGAAAAAATCAATCTCATCAATTTATCATTATGGTAATTATAGCATCTAAGTCAATTCAAACTAAACCTAAGAATCGAAACAAAAGAAAGGAAAAACAATATAGCAGTACATGTGGTATCTATTTCATAACGTGAAAATGGATATTGGGAGGGTGCTTGGAAGTATTTGGTGAGGGGATTTCCCATCGCATATTTGAAGTAATAGCTCCATGCATATGTGACATCTAGCACTAATTATTGCCCACTTTTCAGGGACAAAATTAATTCCATTTTTTAAGGTTATTTTCCTAGTCTGAATTTTCAAGTTAGATTAGAGAACGAAATTAATAGCGTTATATATAATTTACTAATAGAGTGTTTAAAATGCAACAAGATGATGGAGCTTAGTGAAATGAAGTCGCCTTCACTAAGTGGGCCCGCAGGCTATTTTTGGCGCAAAGTCTATTTTTAGACTATGTCTATTTTTAGACATATGGAGCATGGTTGAGGAGTTGTAGTATGTTATTCTTGGATGATTGGTCGAGTTGGTAAAAATAGATGAACCTCTATTTTAGACATACAGGTCAAAGTCTATTTTTAGACTGCTTGTCTAAAAATAGGTCACTCAAATATTATTAGCCCTTAATAATATTTGGACTCTAAAATTCAGTTTATTCTCTTGGAGCACTTCAGTTGGAGCTACGGATGTGGACCATGCATCTGACAGAAGGAATTACGCTATTCCTTGGGGTTTGGTGAGCTCATGCATGGTTGAATTCAGTTAGGACTTCAGTGGCAGAAGTTTGGTGGAGTTGATGAGACAGTTGGTGGAGTTGTGTTCGGTTTAACTTAGTTGAACTAGTTGAGATTAGTTTAACTAGCTAATCAACTAGTAATGAGTGGAGTGAATTAAATATTATTTAACTCATTAATTAGTAACTCATTATTCAACTCAAGAACACATCAGTTCACTACAGTGCATGGACAGTTCAGTGGAGACCAGTGAAAGAGGTAGATGAAAGGGTGGAGTTAGCTATCAGTGGCGACATCAGTTGTGCATGAGATTTGCACCACACATGGAGGAATTGCCCATGATGATTGCGCTGTCAAGCCAAGGAGATTCGAACCTTGGATCTCTATTTAGACAGGCCATGATTGCGCAATAGAGGCAAGGCAATTAGTGGTGAGTTTTGAACCAGTAACCTGTTCAAAACCGAGCTAGTTTGTGTGTAACTTTATGAGACAGTACTGAGTACTTGTGAGGAGTATTGTGCTATGTATCACATATGTCTCTTCTCCATATAAGATAAACTAGTCTACAGTTTTCAGTCATAAGCTTTTCCCAATACATATTGTGTTTATAAAAGCATGCGACCTGCTCTATTTCCGCAAATCGACATCGATTGTGAGAAGAGATTATGTGTTGTATACAACTAAAATTAGTATGTGATTAGGATAATCTCAGTGGACAAATATTCATTATTCAAATAAATTTCACATGGTATCAGAAATGAACAATCATCGGATTTATTGTGGTGCTGATTACGTAGTTATTTCTTGGAGACGAGTCTCAGAACTGTCAGTAGCCTTCGGACCCATCCTTTCTCTCCGAAAGTATTCATATCCAAAGAATGCCCTTTGGATGACCGTGCTAGAAATAATTTACCTTTACGATCCACATGAGTTTTTGAGTTTGGAATTCGAATTTTGCAGCAGTTTGTTTTCTTGGTGCCGGAGTTGAAAATGTCTTTCAACGGTTTGCGACTCGAATATGCTCTTGAAGGCAGTATTAGAAGATAATGGACTGAAGGAGTTTGTAGATACGGATGTCCAAAAGCCCACTGATCCTGCTGAAGTTGAGGCTTGGCAAAAGAAGATGGCGAAATGTCGAAGGATTCTGTTAGAGGGCGTGAAGGATCACATTGTATCCAGCCTGCATGGAAAAGCTTCTCCATATTTGATGTGGAAAGCGTTGATAGATCTATTCTAGAGTAAGAGCGACCAAAGGAAGCTGGTGCTCAAGGATAAGCTTAGAAACATTAAGATGGAGAAAGGCGACAGTATCGCCAAATACCTCACGAAGTTCACTCAATGCAGAGATGAGCTGGGAAGTGTGGGGGTGACTGTCGAAGAAGAGGATATGGTAGACCTGGCTCTCCTTGGTATTCCGAAGGCTTGGAATTCATATCAAGATAGTGTCAATGGTCGAGAGAAGTTGTCGGGATGGGAGCGACTTTGGGCAGATCTCATGCAGGAGGAGATAAGGAGGACTACCAGGGATGGATCTTCATCAAAGGTATCTGATGAAGAAAATTGCGCTTTGGCTGCCAAAGCAAAGAAGGGGAAGAGCAAGAAGGCTTCTCATCAAAAGTAGTTACAAGAAGACATGTCCAAGGTGAAGTGTTTTCACCGTCACCAAGACTTTATACACTATGCCACAATTGTCCGGGCAGAAGAAGAAAAATAAGAAGGTTGCTGGATCTGCAGTGGGAGAGGCATTGGCTTCTCAATTCGAACTGGATTTTTCACTGATCGCATGCTTGGTTTCAAGTGTGGTGGGATCAGTTTGGTTCTTGGACAATGGTGCATCATTTCACATGACCGGAGATCGAGATCTGTTTTCATATCTGGAGGAAAAAGATCTTGGAGTGCACATCGAGATGGGCGATGATGGTAGATATAGTGCGACCGATATCGGTACCATTTCATTTGAGAGGGAGTCTGGTAAACCTTTCATATTGAAGGAATTTTTGCATGTTCCAGGATTGATGAAGAACTTGATCTCTGTGGCGATGTTGGAAGACAAGGGGTATGATGTGGCCTTCAGCGAAGGAAAATCTTTCCTACGCAGTAAGACAACTGGTGAGACCCGGAAGATATGGGTTCGAGTCAAGAACCTTTATCAGTTGCAAGTAGATGGCTGCGCAGGATGATGAGGGTGAACTGTGGCACAGGAGATTGGGCCACCTTCACCATGGAGCTTTGAAGATACTGCAGCAGATTTCTATCGGGCTTCCTAAGGGCACTCTTGCGCAGTCAGATCAGTGCAAGGGGTGTACCTTGGGGAAGTATGTGAAAGCCACCTTTCACGAGAAGGATAGTCGCGCCACGACAATCCTTGAGAGATTTCACACAGACGTGTGTGGTCCTTTATGAGTAGCTTCGACAGCAAAGCACAAGTACTATGTGATCTTTGTTGATGATTTCTATCGGAAGTGCTGGATCTTCTTCATGCAGAAGAAGAGCGAGAGATTTTCAAAGTTCTGTGAATTCAAGGCGCTGGTAGAGAAGGAATCGGGGAAGCATGTGAAGGCTCTTAGGAGTGACAATGGTGGCGAATTCATCTCGGCTGAATTCAAGGATTTTTGCAGCGCAGAAGGGATTCGGAGAGAGCTCATCACACCCCATAACCCACAGCAGAACGGGGTGGCTGAGCGGAAGAACAGAACGATCGTGGGTGCTGCACGGGCGATGTTTCATGATCAGGGCCTACCCCTTCACTTGTGGGCTGAGGCATGCAATACAGCAGTATATGTGCAGAACCGTTGTCCTCACAAGATTCTTGGCATGAGTACACCGGAGGAGGCATTTTCTGGCAAGAGGCCTGATATTTCTCATCTGAGAATTTTTGGCTCACCTGTCTACATGCATGTGACGAAGGATGCCAGAAAGAAACTGGATCCGACCGCAGAGGTTGGAATATTTTTGGGGTACACTGATACACCTCACAACTATCATGTGTATTTTCCAGAAAGTCGCAAGACTGTTGTGTGACGGGATATCAAATTTCAGGAGGAGAAAGCCATGAAGTGTTCGCTTGAGAGGGAGCCATAATTGCATGCAGATGAGGAGCTATTAGTTCCTAAGGATGAGTCTCAGGATGTGGATCAGCCACAAGATGAGGTTCATGGAGTGGAAGAGACCACTCAGGCAGCGCCAACCATCAGAGGGCGGAAGCGCACTACAAAAGTTGAGTGACTGGCTCAAGATGCAGAGAAGGTTGTGGGAGCACCTACAGCAACAGTCACAGACAGACAACACGGATTTGACACCGGATACATGGCTCTTATGAGTCAATGTGTCGATGGAGCCATCCTCTTTGAGGAACTAGGGAGGAACCCGCATAGTAGATGCCATGTGATCGAACAAGTGATTCGATCGTCAGAAATAGTGCATGGGAGATTGTCCCAAGACCGGAGGGGAAATCAGTGGTGGGTTCGCGATGGATCTAGAAAGTGAAGCAGGCAGCTGACGGGAGTGTGGAGAAGTACAAGGCGAGATTTGTCGCCCGTGGCTTCTCACAGATCGAGGGGATTGATTATGAGGAGACCTTTGCACCTGTCGCAAGGTACTCTTCCACACGAACGATCCTAGCTCTCTCAGCACAGATGGGATGGCACATCCATCAGATGGATGTGAAGACTGTATTCCTCAACAGAGTCATTGAGGAGGAGGTGTACATAGAGCAGCCTGAAGGTTTCAATATCTTCAGCAGTGAATCGCATGTGTGCCGACTCAATAGAGCACTGTATGGGCTGAAGCAAGCACCTCGTGATTGGTACACATGGATTGGTAGTTATTTCACTGGGCTTGGATTTTCCAAGAGTGAGGCGGATCCTAACCTGTACCAGATTGTGGTGGAGGGGAAGCTGCTGATCATTGTATTGTATGTAGATGATCTGATTTTGACGGGTGATGAGCTGTTGATACTTTCATGCAAGGAGGACCTTGCTAGAGAGTTCAAGATGAAGGACTTAGGCCTCCTTCATTATTTCCTGGGATTGGAGATTTGGCAGTGCAGTGGAGGATTGTTTGTTTCTCAGGGTAAGTATGCCCGGGAGATTCTGGAGAGGTTCAACATGCATGGTTGCAAGCCTGTTGACACTCCTCTTCCCGGTGGTTGGAGGAAGGAGGATGCTACTTCAGCAGAGGTAGTGGATGCCACTATCTATCGACAGTTGGTGGGGTCGCTTATGTATCTGGTCAATACACGACCTGATATATGCTATGCTGTTAACCAGCTTTCGCAAGCTATGGTTAAGCCTACCATGCTCTTCTGGAAGGCAGGCAAGCATGTATTGTGTTATCTTAGTGGCACATCGGGATATGGTCTATGGTACAGACAGGAGGATGGAGCGAAGCTTTCTGGCTTCACTGATGCAGATTGGGCAGGGAGCCCAACGGACCGTAACAGCATATCTGGAGGTATTTTCAGCATTGGGTCGACAGTAGTTTTCTGGTACAGCAGGAAGCAGAGATCCGTGGCACTCATTTCAGCAGAGGCCGAGTACATGGCAGCAAGCTTGGCTTCATGCGAGGCTATTTGGATGAGGAAGATCCTTGTTGGATTGTTCGGGTTGCATTTGGAGCCTACAGTGATTTATTGTGATAACCAGAGTTGCATTAAACTCTCGGCTAATCCAGTATTTCGTGATAGATCCAAACACATCGACATCAGGTACCATCATATCATAGATTGTGTTCAGCGGAGAATCATGTTACTTTCATATGTTCCCACGGAGGATCAGGATGCTGACATCTTGACGAAGGCGCTCACCAGGAGCAAGTTCGAATTCCACAGAGGCAGGATAGGGGTTGCAGATAATCCATATCTTGTTGAGAGGGAGTGTTGAAAATGCAATAAGATGATGGAGCTTAGTGAAATGAAGTCGCCTTCACTAAGTGGGCCCGCAGGCTATTTTTGGCGCAAAGTCTATTTTTAGACTATGTCTATTTTTAGACATATGGAGCATGGTCCAAGAGTTGCAGTATGTTATTCTTGGATGATTGGTCAACTTGGTAAAAATAGATGGACCTCTATTTTTAGACATACAGGTCGAAGTCTATTTTTAGACTGCCTGTCTAAAAATAGGTCAGTCAAATATTATTAGCCCTTAATAATATTTGGAATCTAAACTTCAGTTTATTCTCTTGGAGCACTTCAGTTGGAGCTACGGATGTGGCCCATGCATCTGACAGAAGGAATTATGCTATTCCTTGGGGTTTGGTAAGCTCATGCATGGTTGACTTCAGTTAGGACTTCAGTGGCAGAAGTTTGGTGGAGTTGATGAGATAGTTGGTGGAGTTGTGTTCGGTTTAACTTAGTTGAACTAGTTGTGATTAGTTTAACTAGCTAATCAACTAGTAATGAGTGGAGTGAGTTAAATATTATTTAATTCACTAATTATTAACTCATTATTCAACTCAAGAACACATCAGTTCACTACAGTGCATGGACAGTTCAGTGGAGACCAGTGAAAGAGGTAGATGAAAGGGTTGAGATAGCTATCAGTTGTGACATTAGTTGTGCATGAGATTTGCACCACACTTGGAGGAAATTTCCCATGAGGATTGCGCTTTCAAGCCAAGGAGATTCGAACCTTGGATCTCTCATTAGACCAGCCTTGATTGCGCAATAGAGGCAGGCAATTAGTGGATGAGTTTTGAACCTGTGACTTGTTCAAAACTGAGCTAGTTTGTGTGTAACTTTATGAGATAGTACTGAGTACTTGTGAGGAGTATTGTGCTATGTACTGTTACAAGTTCTCTCCATATAATATACAAAATAGCTGAGGGTTTTTCAGCTATAAGCTTTCCCCATTACATATTGTGTTTATGTGCGCATGCGACTGTTTCCATTTCCGCAAATTGATGATTGATTGTAGAAGAGATTATGTGTTGCATATGAATTCGAATTAGTATGTGATCAGGATAATCTCGGTGGATAAATATTCATTATTCAGCAAATTTCTACATAGAGAAAGGAATTAATAGTGTTATATATAAAACCAACCTTTGTTATTGCATAAGGTTAGGGAAAATAAACCAATAAAATTCCATTTATGAGTCATAAGAAAATAGTTTGTGTTAAAAAAATTGGAATCATTGAAAATTACAATGAAAGCAGTATATGATTTGGGACTATTCATTAAAAAATCATTCATGTTATGGTGTTGCAATAACTATTTAATTTCTTTTATTATGCTAGATGTGATCAATCCATATCTTTAAGCAGAGGGTGCGAGAAAGTGGGCAAGGAAGTTGTTCATTTACATAAGTTTTGGAAATATTGCATGCAATGCATCTATGCATTATGCCATCATTTTCATTTGTTCTAACATAGGTTTTTGGGGTTGAGCTCTGCACTCACTTATTGTTGCATTGTGTTATAAATACAAAAGGTAAACTTGTCATCACCATTGATTTCAATGAAATCATTGTCACCAATAGCCTCTTTAACTTTATTTTTTCCCTCTTAATTAGTATGCATGTTGTCAAGTTCATGGATGGCTTACACAATTATTATATAAATGAAAGCACATCTAAAAACCCTTTTTAAATCTTCATCAACTCATATTCTAATTACAAACAATAAACTTAAAATGAATAATATCGAAATTGGAAAAATCTCCTTGTTTCATTTCCTTGTGAAACTTATCAATAAACATCTTATTCTAATAAGTAAACTTATAAATTTGTTAATATTAATTCCATTTCATTGTTAAATTGAAATTTCACAAGTACAATTTATTTTCATTTTTTTTTTATTGATTAAAAATTATTATTCAAACATAAACAATGCCTTTCAAAAATAAATTTTTTTCCATCTCACCATCAAGGTTTTCCACAAGGGAAACCAAACCGATGATGGTTAGTGATAGTGTCATAAATATCCAACATCAAAACTTCCTAAATCGAAATATTGAACTAGCTAGTTTCTTGGTAAAACATTTCCTAAGACTATTGACAAAATACCAACATTGTAGCTTCCAATTATCCTAGCCATACTTCTAACTATTAAAACATAATTCCCTAATGAAAATTTCAACCAATATTTATGAAAAATCATCCTTTATCGAAAGACGCCATTAGGGTCAGGTCTTCTGAGATGGAACCTAACAAAGGTTTAGTACCACACTAGAGGTGTCCTTCGATATGTGCTAGGTGAGCATCAAGAATGACTAAGTAGGAGTAGTGTTGGAAATAAAATCTTTGAATTTAATTGAGGGATGAAATGATTTCATTGTGGTCCTCATATTTATCTTTGAGCACATGGCCCAGGAATTTCTTTATTTGTAAATGGAGGGTAATAGAATTAAAATGTGTTAAAAACCATGACAATACTGAGAGTGGGGGTGAATCAATATTGTGGAAATTTTAAAACTTTATTTCACTAATGAAGAATACTAGGAAAGCAATAAACATTTCAACAATTTATTGAAGAAATCTTCGTATTATCCACATTTTAAAAAAATACGTAGACAAGTGTGACATGAGCACAGGGGTGATGCGAAGGGAGAAAAACTAGTCATTGGAACAATGAAACTGGGTTAAAAAGTAATTTAACTGTTGGATGGAGTGGGTTTGATGCATTTAATGAGGCGCTATTATATGATTTTTTACAATTTTTATGGAGGTAGGTTGCAATTAATGATGATCCAAATGTTTTCACCTTGGATTTCCTATAAAAGGAAGGGCGTTGGTCACAATTGGTTCCTTTTCTTTCTGAGTACATTGCACCTTGAGCTTATCCATGATTTGTGTTGTAAATCTGTCTGTAAGCACTATATGTCTGGCCAAGAGATCCCATATGACGTAAGTAATCTAGAATTCATCTTTCACCCAAGCATGATGACCACCAATCCGGAGAGCATGCCTGCTGAGGAGAACTCTATGCCCCTCACAACATTGACTGAGCCAAGGTCGAATGATGACCATTAAGTGATACCTCAGGCTGAGGAAGTCATGTCTATGCCAGCCAAGGGCAAAGGAAAAATATTGAAGTGGTCCTCCTCGAAGGCATGAACCTCCCCAAGGAATGTGACATCCCCGCATCAGGCTACTAATGATAGGTCACTTATAGCTGACCCTTCGAAGAGACTAATTAGCACCACTAAGGAGGTTGTGTTTTTCGAGCCCATATCATGGAAACCTTCATATTTCAAGCCACGCAGGCCCTTTGTGTGCATGCCAAAGAGTGTAGATTCAGTGCGGGACTACCTTCATATGCCTCTGGTCTTACAGGTTGTTCCCCTTGTTGACTATATGTTTGGCAAGATCCCGAGTGTGAAGTTCGTTGATCATGATTTGGTGAATGAGGAAACATTCCCTGAGCTAACACTGGAGTACTACTTGGGGGAGGTGCTCTATGATGATGTGGTGAAGGTAGTGCTGATGCCGTGGGCGTGCGGGCTAAGTAATGTCGGGATCCTAAATTTGCTGAGGATCCCACACTTTGGGAGATATCCTATCACCACTATTTGTGTGCGCTAATTGCTGGCATTAGAACATGACAGATGTCTACGGATCGAGGGATGCATTTCAATCGATGCCGCACTGATCCACTAGATCGCCAGCCTGCCTAATAAGGGGCCCCATCACATGGCTTGTTTTGGAAAGAGAAATGGGCTTAAGGTGGCTGCAAAGTTTAAACAAGATTACCATGTCAGAACAGATAGTAGAGGCTTCTTGGTACACATAATTGCAGACCTGGGTGTGTGCCTAGGAACCTTAATCCTGGGATGCAAGCTGATGGGCAAGTGCCACCCAAAAGCATTTCTTGCGGATGTAATTTCCTTAGCCGGCCAATGTAAGAAGGGGGTTAGATACAACTGGTCCCAATACCTCTGTGAGGAATTCCTGGAAAATGTGTGAGATGCGCA
Organism: Pinus albicaulis; assembly: GCA_034641835.2. Taxonomy (NCBI): domain Eukaryota; kingdom Viridiplantae; phylum Streptophyta; class Pinopsida; order Pinales; family Pinaceae; genus Pinus; species Pinus albicaulis. Next base: position 35,756,281 of record MU968551.1, read on the forward strand.
AGAGCAGGGGAAAAAATTTTGCTACTCCTGGTTGTTGTTACTCATTGCACTGATAGCATGCGAGACCCCAATGGATGCATTCCTCCCAAAAGTGGAGCCTGGTGTATTTGAAGGGGTGTGTTATTTCATTCTCTGGGATTCCACCAATCCTAAGCACGTCAAAGAAAATAAAAACATTTGGGTGCTTTTTTAGGGCGTATTGGCTTCAACAATACACTCGCAGCCCATACTATCCCATCTTGTATATGACAAGTAAAAGAACATTACCGCATTTCAGGTTACCATGCACCATGTGCAGATCTGGGCATGCAACGATCCTACATGGTATAACCTGACCTCCATGGTCACTGAAGTAGAGATAGATCAGGTCATTGTGACCTGGCCGGCAGCCTGGAAATTTGGGCTCGGTTCCACCCAGCCCGTTACAACGTCAACTTTAGGTAAAGATACAGCACCAGAAGACAAGGGCATGAAGCATATTAGCAACATAGAAATATGTAGGGACAGGCACCGGAAAAGACGTCGAGACAAGCGTAGAAAAGGATGCTGAAACAAAAAAATACACAGAGCTAGATCGAGCGGAGAAGCCAATCTTGACCTTGGAGGTCTTGAAAGAGTAGATGGTGATGGTACATAGTCTCCATGTATTACAAAGAGAGGGAAAAAATCCCCCAAGGGCCCGCAAAAGAAGAGAAAAGGCTCCAAGGCCGGAGGAACAGAATAGGTCACTTTGACAGAAGAGGACCTGGACAAAATTGTAGACACAACCGCTTATATTTCTGAAGACAAATAGAATTCCATGGAAGAGCAGTACAAGGCTACCATCAAGGCCTTACAATCCAAATTGTAGGTCTTGCAGCTAAAAACCGACAACATACAAGTGAGCTCGAATCAAGTGAGGACAATTCAAGCGAGCCTGCCTACAACAATGATCATCACCATGAAAGAAAATAGAATATTCCCCTTCCCAGGCACATCAATTACAGTGAAGCAGCCAGAGTTGCGTGCGCAGGTGTAGACCTTCCCAGAGGTCAGGATCGATCTATCTGGATTTCCAAGTGGAAAGCTACATGCTATCCAAAATATCATCTTTGATAAGCTACAGTGCAGGGAGGTGCACTTGTAGCAACAGTTGAATGAATCAAAATAGACGGTTGCAGCAAAAAATGAAGAATCGCTCCAGGCACAGACAACGCATCAGGCGACTGTGGCTCAACGTGTAGAGTTGGAACACTTAATCGACAGGATGTGTAGTGATCTTCCCAGAGTGGCCATTCTTTCATCCATCACACCACAGGTCAAAGCTGAAATCTCGATTTCCATGTTAAAGGCTTCGAGGACAAAAGTGCAGACGATGAAAGCATAATTCAAACAACATATTGAAGCATTGCAGGCTAAGCTACAACCCGTGACTCCCTCGGAGGTGCAAACCACAACGGGCAGCCTTTGTGAAGCAGGCATCCAAAATTATTTAGGGTAATATTGACAAGGGCTCCATGCTACTTGAAACAACAATGGGACTATGGACCTTCGTGAAAAGAGACCCACTAGTCAAAAATATCTCTCAGGAGTTGCGCGCCAAGGAGCAGGCGTTTGACGACCTCCAAGAGGCCTTGCCTACTTTCATCCCTACTCACCGCATGGTCTACCTGTAGACACGTCAAGTTTTGCATGATGAAGTTGAGGAGATCCATAGGAAGAAGCATATCATGACTGAGCATATGAAGCCATGGGAAGGTGAGGCAATGGAGTCGTCTCAAGACCTAGATGTAGCCATTAATAACTTGAATTAGACCTTGGAAAGTATCAATCTAGTCGAAGAAGGGGTGGCATCGCATAAGCTAGTGGATACTGCGCAGAGTGTAAGTGTCCTGGCGCCCTTTTCTTCTGCCATTTAAGCACTACAGAACAAGATGAAGAACCCAACACCACTATGACTTAGGATGAGTTACAAGATTTTTTTTGGGGCTTGTTGGAGCGGGGTCCCTTGGGACTAAATTTCAATATAATTTTGGAAATTTTTTTTAGTCATGTGTAGCAGAAGTTAAGGGGCTTTGGGGTAGGTCAAAGCCCCTCATGAGTTGTAATGGGTCAAAGGGTAGAACTGGGAGCCGCAAACCATAGTTTGTGGACCTTAGATGAGCACAGGCTAAAATTATAAATAGGAGTCTAAATTGAGTCAATAAAGGAGATGGTGTTGATGGTGTAAGAGATCTAACTATGTTTTGATATTTTGAGTGAACTTGTCTGGATTAGAAGGATTTTGTTGATTGTGTGCATGGAGACCTTAGTCCTGCTATGTGCAGACCTCGCTTGTTGTGTGCATGTGTAGAAGGAAGGGGTTGTAAGGACGATCTGAACTCCGAATGAACAAAGGATTGTTTTGGATGATATATGAGTATATAATGCATCTATTGTTTTCTTTATGATCTGTTTCTGCATTTTATTTCTAGTTACTGTGTATCTGTGTTTTGGATTGGTTGTGCAACTATATTTTACCTTAAATGAATGATGAATGTATGGATCTATTTCTATTGAACTCTTTTGTTATGTATTAAGGACTATTGGAAGGGATTATGGATCTCTAATTGTGTGCGTGCATGATAACTAGTATATATTAACCTAAATCTATCTCGCTAGGATTTTTGGTTAGGGCTTCTATTGTGAAGGTTCGATCATAGTTGTTTTAGATCAAAATACACCCACATCATTTTATTCGCTCTGAGGGTGTGGAAACCTGGTTCCAGCACCCCCTCATACTACTTTGGGTGAGACTTTGAGTGCACAAGCAGGTCACTACCGAAAGGGCCAGTAGTAAGAGGGTTTTGTTGGTTAACCTTAACTCCGAACCTGGGTCAGGATCCCTCAAGCCAACAAGTTTGTAGTTGGTGTTGATATTATTCTGGTTAGCTTTTATGTGTATATGCAAGAGCCATATTTTTTTAGTAGGGTCTTGTTTACAATGTCTATTTTCATTATATCACCTTGATATTTGAAAGGTCCCTTATTTGTATTGGGATTGGGATGCTACATTAGTATTTTTGAAACACCATTGAATTAATTTTATGATTTATTACATAAATTTTGTAAAATTATATTAATTTTAATGATAACAATTTGTTTATTTTTAAAATTTAAATAATAAATATAATTAATAAAATATGGAGAATCAATACATTTTTCTAATGATATATCTGTAGCTTTTCTAAGATTTAAAATTTAATTTGTGAAAAAAATAATGAAATAAGATTTTGTTAAAAAAAAAATATGTATTTAAATCATAATTTCAAAAACATATATACCATAGTAATTGGTGAATCAATAACTATTATGGGAAAGACTTGGGATCGAATAACAACGCCCACGACTAGGCTTATACGAATTACTTGTCACCATTTTCAATTTTCTCACAATTTTTCCACATAGGCTAATGCATCTCTACAAAATAGAACCCGACTAACGTGGGAATTAAACCCACTAGTTTTCAGTCAAGCTATTGTTGTTTAACTAAAATATATATTTTGAATAACTTAATACTATATCCTTTTATTTAAAAGAACCAAACGGATCAAAAAAATCACTCATGGGATTAAAAATATGAATTTCACATTTAAAAGGAACAAGAAGGCTCAAAAATAATTATTTAGAAGAGTTTTATACATAGTGGAACAATACAATAATAAGTTCAATTGCGATTGCTACAAAATAAATAAAAAATTGTAACCTAGAGGAATCAACAAGTAGGTTAGTATTATGGTCACATGGCACGGGGTTTATTTTTTCTTCTACCACTATTCCCCTAAGGGCCTACAACCTATCCTCCTCTCTATAGACCAAGTCAAATCTAAGGGATTAAATGTTATATTTCTTAGTTTGTAAAATTTCACACCTTTAATCATAATTAAGTTGCCCCACTAAGAGATAGCCACAAAATAACTTTAAAAATATCTATCACTTATTAATTATAAAGGAAATAAATACTCTCCACCAAACTTAAATCCCTTAATTCTTTAAGATAGAGGACTACGGAAGTGGTGATATATCATTACTACTATATATCAGTTTCCACTCTAAATTCAAATTTTACTTTACATTTTTGTATATTTGTGTGAATACTATAAAATATTGTTAAAAATATATCTATTAATATTCTCTCTTAAAATAACAGAGAATGTAAATGCATAACTCCTCTTCCACCATCTTTACTTTATTTTTATAATTTAAAACAATGCGAACTTTTAGTATGTGTACATTCTTTTCTATTAATAAAAAGTAGTTAATTACATTTTCTAATAATTTTTTCAAGAAATAATTAGATAACTAAATATGTGGATGAACTTATTTTTAGCCATATTAAACTGGTATATAATTTATTTAAAATAAATTAATACACATAATTTTCTTCCCCTTTGCAATCCACCACCTATATTGATTTAAAGAACTTATCAAAAATTAGAATTTTTAATATATTAATACCGGTGCATAGAAATTAGAATATTATGTATAGATGTTAAACATACACCCCACACATGGTCTACCAGTACTTAATAATAAATTCTTTTAAGATCATATGATTTTCAAAATAGAAAATGCAACTGTAAGATGTTTAAGATTTTAAAACCAATAATTAAAAAAAAAACAACATATGTAATTTAGAAATTATATGCACTAAGCATGCATATGTCCATGATTCTCTTGATCTCACACTATTTAACTTTATGCAAAATACAGAATCAATTCCACTTGTTGATCTTTTGCGGAAACAATTAACTGCACACACATCTAAAGCATAAACAAAAATATTCAATCGCACATAACACAGTTTTTAACCAGGAAAGCGTGAAGCTAAAAACCACAACTATATATTATGTAACATGGAGATCATATGACAATCTCATAAAAACATACAAAGCTTATCACAAGCTCTCAGTACAGTACAATCGTCATACACTAATAAGGCCTAATCTTGCAAATCCATGGAACGATCTTTGCCACCTGCTAGCCTGCCTCCACTACGCAATCTCTGCTGAAGAATAGCTTAGAATGAATTTTAATTACTCTTGGATTGACTGCGCAATCCTCATTGGCATCTCCACTATATGTTGGATGCAATCAATGCATCACTAATAGTCACAACAGATAGTCTATCTTTCCCTTTCACCTATCTCTCCACTGGTCTCCACTGAAACTGCCATGCACTATAGTTAACTGTTGTATTGTTCAGTTGATAAATGAGTTATTATTTATGAATTAATTAACTAATTAATTCACTCCACTCTCACTATTGTATCAATCAGTTAGAATAGATACAACTAGCTCAACTGAGTCCAACTGAGTTAAACTAAATACAACTCCATAACTACTTCTTCCAACTGTGTCATAACTCTGCCACTTCAGTTCTAACTGAGTCCTCCATGCAATAGCTCTAGTAAACCCTTAGGAATAGCATAATTCCTTCTGTCAGCTGCTGTGCCACATCTGTGCACTGAACTGAAGTGCTCCAAGAGAATAAGTTGATTTTTAGAGTTTGATTATTATTAAGAGCCAATAATAATCGACATGCATATATTTTTAGATTGAAAATATATCAATAGACTTCGCCCAATATTCTAAAAATAGAATTTCATCTATTTTTCCAACTTGATCAACCATCCACAAATAGCATCCTGCAACTTCTGAAATATGATCGATATGTCTGAAAATAGACATAATCTAAAAATAGACTTGCGCCAAAAATAGCCTGTGGGCCCACTTAGTGAAGGTGACTCTTTTCACTAAGCTCATCATCTTGTTGAATCTCAACACTCCGTCTCAACAAGATAGGGATTATCCTTCACCCCGATCCTGCCTCTATGGTATTCTAATTTGCTCCTGGTGAGCGCCTTCGTCAGAATATCGGCATCCTGATCCTCCGTGGGAATGTACTGAAGCAACATGATCTTCCGCTCCACACAATCTTTGATATGATGACATCAGTTATCAATAGGTTTAGATATATCATGAAACACAGGATTAACTGAGAGATTAATGCAACTATGATTATCACAATGAATCACCGTGGGATCTAAATGTGAACCAAACAAACCAACCAGAATATTCCTCATCCAGATAGCCTCACATGTAGCTAAACTTGCTGCCATGTATTATGCTTCTGCTGAACTGAGTGCCACAGATCTTTGTTTCCTGCTGTACCAAGAAACTGTCGTAGATTCAATACTGAAAATCCCTCCTGATGTGCTCTTTCTGTCTATTGGGCTTCTTGCCCAATCTGCATCTGTGAAGCCATGCAACTTCACCTCATCCTTCTGTCTATACCATAAACCATACTTATATGTGCCCCTGAGATATCTCAATACATGCTTGCCCGCCTTCCAAAAGATCTTGGTAGGCTTAACCATTGCTTGTGAAAGTTGGTTCACTGCATAGCATATGTCTGGTCTTGTATTGACTAAATACATGAGCGAACCCACCAACTATCGATAAACAATGGCATCCACTACCTCTGCCGATGTAGCATCCTCTTTCTTCAAATTTCCTAGAAGAGGAGTGTCGATAGGCTTGCAGCCTTGAATGTGAAACTTCTCTAGTATCTCCCAGGCATACTTGCCTTGAGACACAAACAATTCACCTTCCCATTTCCATATTTCCAATCCAAGGAAATAATGAAGGAGGCCCAAATCCTTCATCTCAAACTCCTTTGCAAGATTATCCTTGCATGAGTGCATCAACTGCTCATCACCTGTTAGTATCAAATCGTCAACATAAAGTACAGTGATCAAAATCTTACCCTCAACCACAATCTGGTACAGGTTTTTATCCTCCTCACTCTTGGTGAAGCCAAGTCCAGTGAAATAGCTGTCGATCCAAGTGTACCAAGCACGGGGTGCTTGTTTCAGCCCATACAACGCTCTTTTGATCCTGCACACATGCGACTCACTGCTGAAGATCTCAAATCCTTTAGACTGCTCAATGTACACCTCTTCCTCAATGATCCCATTATGGAACGCAGTCTTCACATCCATCTGATGAATGTGACAACCCATCCACACTGAGAGAGAAAGGATGGTCCATATGGAAAAATACCGTGTGACAGGTGCAAAGGTTTTTTCATATTCAATCCCCTCAATCTGTGAGAAGCCCCGAGAAAAAAAATATTGCCTTATACTTCTTGATGCTCCCATCAGCAGCTTGCTTTACCTTGTAGATCCATCTTGATCCCACAACTGATTTTCCCACCGGCCTTGGAAAAATCTCCCAAGAATTGTTTCTAACAATGGAGTCATACTCCTCCACCATGGCATCTACCCATCTGGGCTCCTGCGCTGCTTATTCAAAAGGAGATGGCTCTGTCACAATACACTTTCTCATAAGAGCCATGTATCTAGTATATCGGTCAGGTGACTATCTCTATTTGTGTTGTGATGTAGGAACTCCTACATTCTATGCCGCATCCACTTTCAGTCTCTCAGCTTCTGTGGTACGCTTCCTGCCTTGTCTGATGTTTGGTTCTGCATGAGTGGACTCCTCCACTCCATGAATCTCCTCCTGTGGCTGATCCACATCCAGAGGCTCATCTTTGGGAACAAGAAGTTCCTCCTCTGCATGCAAGTGTAGCTCCCTCTCAAGCAACAACTTCATGGCTTTCTGCTCATTTATTTTTATATTGCGTCACATAACAGTCATCCGACTATTTGGAAAATACACATGATAGTTGTGGGGTGTTTCTGTGTACCCCAAAAATATCCCAACCTCTACGTTCGACTTTAGCTTCTTCCTGGCATCCTTCGTCACATGAATGTAAATAGGCGAGCCAAAAATATTCAAATGAGAAATATCAGGCTTCTTACCAGTAAAAGCTTCCTCGGGTGTACTCATGCCAAGTACTCTATGAGGACAACGGTTTTGCACATAAATTGCAGTGTTGCATGCTTCCGCCCACAAGTGCATGGGTAGGCCCTGGTCATGCAGCACCCACGATCGTTCTGTTCTTTCTCTCCGCGACCCCATCATGCTGTGGGTTATGAGGTGCTATGAGTTCTCTTTGAATTCCTTCTTTGCTACAGAAGTCTTTGAATTCACCCGAGATGTATTTACCACCATTATCGCTCCTTAGAGCTTTCACCTGCTTCCTCGACTCCTTCTCCACCAATGCCTTGAACTCACATAACTTTGAGAACATTTCACTCTTCTTCTGCATGAAGAAGATCTATCATCTACAAGAAAATTCTTCAACAAATATCACATAATACTTGTGTTTCGTTGTTGAAGCAACCGAGAATGGTCCACACAGGTCTGTGTGAATTCTCTCCAGGATCACCGAAGCACGGTTCTCCTTCTCATGAAAGGTGGTCTTCACAAACTTACCCATTGTACATCCTTTGCACTGATCTGACTACGCAAGAGTACCCTTCGGAAGTCCAGTAGAAATTTTTTGAAAAATTTTCAAAGCACCATGGTGAAGATGGCCCAATCTCCTATGCCATAATTCGCCCTCATCCCGACTCGCAACTTCTTCTGCTTTTCCCACCATTGCAGCGTAGCCATCTACCTATAGCTTGTAGAGATTCTTAATTCAAACCCCTATATTCTTGGTTTGACCCATTGTTTTATGTCGAAGGAAAGATTTTCCCTCACTAAAAACAACATCATAACCCCTGTCTTCCAGCATTGCGACTGAGACCAAGTTCTTCTTCAGACTTGGAACATGCATGAAATTCTTCAACAAGAACGGATTACTGGACTCCCTCTGAAAGGTAATGGTCCCAATTCCTGTCGCACTATACCGACCATCATCGCCCATCATTATATGCATCTGGAGGTCCTTCTCCTCCAAGTCACTAATCAATTCTTTGTCTCCCGTCATATGGAAAGACGCACCACTATCAAGATACCACGCTGATCCCATGCAGCTTGAAACCAAGCATGCGATCAAATAAAAATCTGCTCAAATTGCAAGGCTAAGGCCTCTCCAACTGCAGTGTTGAATATTGCAACAAGAAAAAGTGAAGGAGGCATCCTGAAACATCATTCCTGATCCTAGTTGGAAAATAATCACCTAAACTAGGTGGGGCCCACACAGGCTATTTTAGGTGTATGTCTATTTTTAGACATGGTGAGCATATTCTATATGTAGCAGGAGGCTATTTGTGGATGGTTGGTCAAGTTGGAAAAATAGATGGACTTCTATTTTTAGACATATTGGGCGGAATCTATTTTTAGATTGCCAGTCTAAAAATAGATATGTCAAATATTATTAGCTCTTAATAATATTTGGAGTCTAAACATTATCTTATTATCTTGGAGCACTTTAGTTAAGTGCACATATGTGGCACAATAGCTGACAGAAGGAATTACGCTATTCCTAAGGGTTTACTGGAGCTATTGCATGGAGGACTTTAGTTAGAACTCATGTGACAGAGTTTGGTGGAGTTGTAGAAGTAGTTGGTGGAGTTGTGTTTAGTTTAACTTAGTTAGACATAGTTGAGCTAGTTGTATCTAGTCTAATTGATTGATACACTAGTGAGATTGGTGTGAATTAATTAATAATTAATTCACTAAATATTAACTCATTAATCAACTGATGAATACATTTGTTAACTACATTGCATGGACAGTTTCAGTGGAGACCAGTGGAGAGGTAGGTGAAAGAGCAACTGTGACTATCAGTTGTGACTATAGTGTTGCATTGTTTGCACCAAAAATTTAGTGGATATGCCTTTAAGGATTGCATGAGCAAGGCTGGAGCAATTCGAGTTCATCCAAATCCATTCTTCAACAGGGATTGCGCAGTAGAGGCAGGCTAAAGGCTGGAAAATATCGGTGCATGGATTTGCAAGATCAGGCCTGATTAGTGTGTAGTGATTGGATTGTTTTGAGAGCTTGTGATAAGCTTTGTATGAGGATTGTTACATGATCTCTATGACATATATTATATACAGATAGTTGGGGTTTTTAGCTTCAGTCTTTCCCGTAAATCACTATGTTAATGTGTGTGAATTTTTATGGTTTAAATATGTGCATGCAATTGATTTAATTTCCGCATGTGATGATCAATGGTGGAATAGATTATGTATTCTGCATGAAGTTAAAATAGTGTGTGATTAGGAGAATCTTGGACATATGCATGCATATTTCATACAATTTCTACATGTAGATCTAGCAGCCTTCTTATTATTCTTCTTCTGTGGATAGTTAGTGGCGAAATGTCCATGCTCGTGATAGTGAAAACACTTCACTTTGGACAAGTCCTGCTTCTTGCCTTTCACACCAGATTTAGAAGGATTTTTCTTCCCCTTCCCTTTCCTTGCTTTGGCAGCCAAAGCGAAATTCTCTTCATCTTCATTCTTCAATGAAGATCCATCCCTGGTACCCCACCTTATCTCCTCCTACACAAGATCTGGCCAAAGTTGCTCCCATCCCGACAGTTTCTCTCGTCCATTGACAGAGTCTTCGTAGCTATGCCAACTCTTCGGAAGCCCAAGGAGAGCTAAGCTCATCAAGTCTTCTTCATAAATAGTAACCCCCACACTTCCCAGCTCATCCTTGCAGTGGAAAAACTTCGTGAGGTATTTTGGAATACTATCACCTTTCTCCATTTTTATTTTTTTGAGCTTGTCTTTAAGCGCCAACTTCCTCTGGTCACTTCTTCTTTGGAACAAGTCTATCAAAGCCTTCCACATTAAGAATGGAGTGGCTTTCCCATGAAGGCCAGACACAATGTGGTCCTTCACATCTTCCAACATAATCCTCCTCGTCTTTGTAGTCTTCTTTTTCCATGCATCAAATAATGCAACATCGCTAGATCCCGGCTTAGGAACATCGCGATCGATGAACTCCTTCAGCCCATTATCCTTCAGCACCGCCTCCATCCTGTCCTTCCAGGCTATTTAATTCTAGCTCCCATCAAGGGCATACTCCAATCTCAATCTATTAAAAGACATTTCAATGTATACTCGATTTTTGCACCAAGAATCTTCTGTAGAAAATTTGAATTGTCCACCAACACAAATTCACTTCACAATTGCAATCTTCAATCAACAATGCTCTGATACCATGTAGAAATTATATGCACTAAGCATGAATATCTCCTTGATTCTCCTGATCTCACACTATTTAACTTTATGCAAAATACAAAATCAATTCCACTTGTTGATCTTTTGCAGAAACAATTAATTGCACACACATGTGAAGCATAAACAAAAATATTCAATCGCACATATCACAGTTTTTAACTGAGAAATATTGAAGCTAAAAACCCCAACTATATATTATGTAACATGGAGATCATATGGCAATCTCATACAAACATACAAATCTTATCACAAGCTCTCAGTACAGTACAATCTTCATACAGTAATCAGGCCTAATCTTGCAAATCCATGCACCGATCTTTGCCACCTGCTAGCCTACCTCCACTGCGCAATATGTACTAAAGAATATAGAATGAATTCAAATTACTCTTGGATTGACTGCGAAATCCTCATTGGCATCTCCATTGTGTGTTGGATGCAATCAATGCATCACTAATAGTCACAACAAATAGTCTATCTTGCCCTTTCACTTATCTCTCCACTGGTCTCCACTGAAACTGCCATGCACTATAGTTAGCTGTTGTATTTTTCAGTTGATTAATGAGTTATTATTTATGAATTAATTAACTAATTAATTCACTCCACTCTCACTAGTGTATCAATCAGTTAGACTAGATACAACTAGCTCAACTGAGTCTAACTAAGTTAAAATAAATACAACTCCTTAACTACTTCTTCCAACTGTGTCATAACTCTGCCACTTGAGTTCTAACTGAGTCCTCCATGCAATAGCTCCAGTAAACCCTTAGGAATAGCATAATTCTTTCTGTCAGCTGTTGTGCCACATCTATGCACTGAATTGAAGTTTTCCAAGAGAATAAGTTGTTGTTTAGAGTCTGATTATTATTAAGAGCTAATAATAATCGACATGCATCTATTTTTATATTGACGATCTATAAATAGAATTCGCCCAATATTATAAAAATATAATTTCATCTATTTTTCCAACTTGATCAACCATCCACAAATAGCATCCTACAACTTCTGAAATATGATCAACATGTCTAAAAATAGACTTGCGCCAAAAATAGCCTGCCGGGCCACTTAGTGAAGGTGACTCTTTTCACTAAGCTCATCATCTTGTTTAATCTCAACATGTAATTTCATTTCTATAATACTATATGTTCTCTTATTTTATGAAACTAGGAATATGCCAAGAGAATAAAATTATAAATTTAAGTAAATTATGAAAAAATTCATAGCCACTTTATTTATACTCCTCCATTCATAGCAACTACAACGTATGGTTTGTGATTGAATGAGATACTTTTCATGACCATGGATCTATTTTAAGACTATTCCTTTAATGTCACTCATTATAGTTTCATGCAATGGATATAAAAAGTATGGAAGTCCATAATCATTACCTTAAGTATCTTTCTCCCATTCATCATCTAAAAGGTCTCTACAACTCCAAGGATCTAAATGACTCACTAGCTTTAAATTTTGAAAGAATTTAAAATAGCTACTATAAAACTAGTGATTTTGATATATGCTTTCCTTAACCTATAATACAACAAAATAATATAAAATCCCAAAAGATATATTATTAAACCAATCTTTTTGTCCCAAGTTGTTTTTCTACTATAAAGCTCTTACTCATAATATATCAACAAAACATCATGCCATCACATATTACCAACCACTCATCATCTTGTCACAAATAATACAAGTAACATTAAAGATATAAGACAAAACATAAATTTTACATTACTAATCCATAAAATAATGTGGACACTCCATTGGACAACTTGCCACAATAGTTTTAATAAAACTATACTTAAAAATAAAAAAATCTACACTTTCAAACACTTCTCTTTAGATTTTTAGATCTATAAATTAATGTTTATTGTCTATGTGTGCAAATTATAATTATGTATAAAATAGAGAACAATGAAATAAAAACTAACAAGCCATGATTGACATAAGATGTATCCTAGGAAACATTTTTAGCATAAACCTAGTTGGAAGGTGGGGTCATTTTATTATATTTCTCTCAATAGAAAATGTCTACTAGTAGAGAGAACTAAGGCTAATGCCCCTAGTCTAATGTAGTGAAAAAGTACTCTTGATGTCCTCTCTCCCTATCCCTCTCTTCTACTTTTATTTTTTATGGAACAAATGCGCTCGAAAAAATGAAAACTCTTTTCCTCCTAGTGGGTCGATTATAACAGTACCTGATAGCCTATTAGTGGTTAGGTTTGACTCCTTCAACTCTTAACTAGATTCACATTATGGAATATTATAGAGTGGTATTCATCATAATCACATGGATATATTCTTTTTCATGAATAATGGGGGTTGATGTGGCATCCTCTCAAATTATGTTGGCCAAAATAGGGAGGTGAACTTCCAACTGACATAAATTTTTCATACTTTCTCTGATTGAGGTGATTCTTACACCATTGGAAAAGTATTTATGTGTAGAAAAGGAAAATTTTAGTTATAAAGTGGAGAATATTTACCCCAAAAATAATTCTAGTTGATGGCTCAAAATTTTCCAAGAAGGTTTCAAACTCCAATATGCCAAACTCGGTTCCACTGGTAAAAATGGTGATATGAATTAATTCCTCCACGTTTTCCACTATGAAGGCATCGATATGGATGAAAAAAAATATAATAATCCAATATTAATCAAGTGTATGTATAAAATCCTTATCATATCATGATTAATAAGATAGGTAGCCACAAGTGGATGCTATAACTCAAGTTCAAACATGTGATAATATTAAGATTATAAATAAACATCAAAACCTTATACATCATATATTTTATAAATAGTGATTATTATTCTTAAACTTTAAAACATTGTTCCATCATCATCACATAAATCATCTTCTCATACGTGTACATGTATGCCAATTAGGATACTAGAGTAGATAATATACAACTAGTGCTTCTAATATATGCTTTCCCCAACCCATAATACAACACAAGAAAAATCCATCATGCATATGGAATCCCATGAGATATATTATTAAACCAATTTTTTGGCCCAAGGAGCTTTTTTCTTGTAAAACTCTTGCTCAGAATCCAACAAAAATATGTCATGTCATCACATATAACCAAAATTTTAATCTTATGAACAATAATGCAAGTAACATTAATGATATAAGACAAAGTGTAAATTTTACATTACTTGTATCAAATCCTTATCATCTCATCATGAATAAGATAGCTAGCCATAAGTGCATGCTATAACTGAAGTTGCAACATGTGATAATATTAAGATTATAAATAAACATCATAGCCTTGTACATTATATATTGTATAACTAGAGACTCTTACTCGTAAACTTTAAAAAAATGTTCTGTCATGAACATATAAATCACGTCCTCATACTTTCCCATGTATACCAATTATGAACTAGTGCTAGTAGAGTAACTACATTAGAACTAATGCTATTATACACAAGCAACATCCTTCATGCATATGGAATCCCACAAGATATATTACTAAACCAATCTTTTGGCCCATGGAAGTTTTTCCTTGTAAAACTCTTGCTCATAATACATTAACAAAGCATCATGTCATCCCATATAACCATTCATTGTCATCTTGTGACCAATAATACAAGTAACAATAATGATATAAGATAAGTGAAAATTGTACATTACATGTATGAAATCCTTATCATATCATCGTCAATAAGAAAGATAGTCACAAGCACATCCTTTAACTAAACTTGCAACATGTGATAATAGTTATATTATAAATAAACATCATAGCCTTGCACATCATCTATTATTGCAGTAGAGACTGTTACTCTTAAAATTCAAAACATTTTTTCATTATCGACATAGAAATCATCTACTCATACATCCCAGTGTATATTGATTAAGGATTTCTCATGATAAGTATGTATTCATAGATGTAAGAAAAAATAAGTATAACATATTATTTAATGTTTCAATAAATCAAATCTCATCAATCAATTGTTAAGGTTATCATAGTATCCAATTCAATTCATGCTAAACCTAAAAGTAAAAAGAAAAGAAGGGAAAAATAATAAAGCAATACATGCAGTATCACTTTCATTGTGTGAAAAGGTTGTTGGGAGGATGTTTGGAAGTATTTCACAAGGGATTTCCCAACACCTATTTGAAGTTGTAACTCCATAAATAGGGAACATATAACATTATTGATGGGCCACTTTTCAAAGAAAAACTTAATCCATTCATTAGATTATTTATCTAGTAAGAATATTCAAGTTAAATTGGAAAAATAAATTAATAATGTTATATATAAAACTAACTTTTGTTATTGCACAAGGTTTGGGAAAATAAAGAAATATGGTTCCTTTTATGATTCATAAGAAGATAGGTTGTGCTAAAGAGAGGGAAGGTATTGACAGTAACAATGAAGGGAGTAGAGGAGTAGAGTCATTTCATTAAACAACTATTTGTATTATAGTGTTTCAATAACTATTTGAAAACATTGTTTTTATGGTAGATGTGATTGAACCATATCCATAAGGAGAGTGGGCGAGGAAGTTGATCATCTACATTAATTTTGATAAATATTACATGCAACGAGTATATGTGTTATTCCACCATTTACATTTGGTGTAGCTCAAGTTGTTGAGTTGAGCTCTCCACCCACTTGTTGTTATATTGCTTTATAAATACAAAAAATAAACTCGTCATTGCCATAGATTTCAAGGAAATCATTATTACCAACAACCTTTTTACCTTTTTTTTTTTTTTACCTCTAAATTAATCTACATATTGTCAAATTAATAAATAACTTTAGTGATGATATAAAAAAAATGAAATCCAATAAATCAGTCAAATCTTCATCAACCTATATTCTCAATACAAACAATAATCTTAAGAAAATATTATCCAAAAGGCAAAATGCTGAGTTTCTATTTATTAAATGTTAAATTACAATTTTATTTTTAAAATAAATTTTATTTTGTATTTGTGACATTTTTATTTACCATAATTATATTATAGAAATTTTTATTTACCATTATTATATTATAGCCAAAATTAATAAATATATAAATCCACCGAAACATTTTATCAAACTTGAAATTCTCTTAATAGTCGCCATGTTTAAAGAGATGTAATGGAGTTCATGTTAACGCTAAAAATACACAAGGAATAAGAAAGCTAACCGTTTGTTGACTTAAAGAGTCGGTCCCTGCAAACATCATATTTCGAAATATTTCATTCATTTAATAAGGCGGGGACATTTTTCTTGGCTGTACACTTCCGTTCAACGCTTGTCTAAGAAGTAGTTTTATTTCAAATCTTTTATTTTAAATAAAAAAAAATATTTATTGATTTCTTTTAATAATAATTATTGGGGGTCAAGAGGCTCTCCATAATTGTTTTTAAATCTAGTCAAAACCTCCATGACTTAAGCTTGTCAAAAGATATACACTCTTGGCTTGACAATTGGAAGATATAGGAAGAAATATTTGAAGAATAAGAATAATATTAAAAATACTATTACTTCTAAATTTGAGAATAAGTTATGGGATGATAAAGAGTTGGAGAGAAAGAGGAAGCTACGATATTATAAGGAGGTGATCAACTCTACTCTTGCTAGCTAGAATTATCTTTTAGTCTTGACGAGTGTTAAGAAGCAAATCAACATTGCAAAGATAAAAACTAATTCTCATGAGCTTCATAGTGAAACTAATTCCAATGAGCTTCACAGTGAAACTAATTCCCAAAACACCTTAGGATGAAAGAATATGCCCTCTTTGAGATAATAAGAGAGTTGAAGATGAAAAAATACTTTCTCTTAGTGTAACCTCTTGTTTTATAGCTTTACTAATTACTTCTTGTTACCTAAATTACCATGACACACATGTAGAATTTATAACAAATTATGCATTTGTTAGTGACATTAATCCAGGACTTTTATTTAAAAATATTTAATTAAAAGATAATTTTATTTGAGTAAAAAGTGAAAGTAACTGTGTGGTAAAAGATTCCAAGAAACCAAGGAAGAGGTTGAGACGGTTCTAACAGATACCTTCCCAAAAAGGATTTAAGGAAAAATCCTAGGAGGAATGGGGTTTTGTGCAGAAAGGAAGTGTGGAATTGAGCAACAAGCGGCTGCACTGAGATGTCCTGAGCTGGTGGGAGAACCAGTGGAACTCAGTATTCACTTGGATAAGTGTCATACTGGACTTAGTCCTGAGGTCTAACTTCTGTCTCAAGAAGATTACCTCAGCCTGGTGTGGATCTAGGGGGGAGCCAATGATGTAATAGCCTCGCTCAAGGTTGGGTGGACCAACGGTTATTAAAACTAGGTCTCGAATTAGGTATTTTCGAGTAATTTGTATTTACTGTTGGATATTGTTTATGATTGAATCATTTTGAAGATTTAATTCTGCATCCTTAAGTAGGGATACTAAAAAAAAAACTAGAGGTTTTGATGTTTTTCTTCGAATACAGTAAATAATGCATTACTTACTCACAGAAAAATAAAATAATAGTAGAAATACTTATCCGCCATTTTCTTGAAATACTTTACAATCATTATTTATGTATAAGAAAAACACAACAGAGTATCTTTTACCATAAGCACAGAGAAATGCATAAACAATATACAGATATCTAGAAGCACAAAAAAACAAAAAGGTGTTGGAATTACAAAATAAGTTATAAATACACCGAGAACCCTATATAAGGGGTTAGTGCTATAAAGTACACAAATTTCTACGCTTGAAAAACAAGACTGCATAATAAGTTTCTACTGACTGTACTTAAAATTGAATAATCTGCGTGCATATGTATATATATACAAAAATCTAAGGAAGCACATTATTCAGTTGCAGTAGTCCACCATATAAAACAACAGAAAGTTTTACTAGTTGAAATATAGAATAATCTGTACCGATATTTACACTCAGTTCTATAACTTTGAACATTTATAATTGTAGAACAAACCAACCGTCGGCGAGACCAAAAATCCTAATAATATTTTGAAGGAAAACAAGAAAATTCCATCAAATTATGTTGTCTTATTACTTGCAATGGGTTATTTGTTTGACCGAGGGTTTAGAACCCTGACCCATAGGGAGGGTCCAGAATCTGGTCCCTATGTCACCTAACCACCTTGGAACCGTGGAAGGGTAGCCGAGGCATAGTAACAGAGGCAAGAAATAGACTACATCGAGAATTAGAAATACATTAAAAGACAATTGGTACTTCTACCAGAGAAATATCTTAGAGAATTTGTCATAAGTTTTTCCTTTTCTTAAACAAAAAAAAAGAAATATTCAACTCCTAAATTACCAGAGATAAAATTATTTTGGCCAATTTCTCATTGGGTAAGCATTAGCATTTAAATGATTCCAAAGCATAGTCCACAAAAAATGGGCTTTCGCCAGAATTAACATTTGGACCCAAAGTTTATAGTTCCAGTTTAACATCTCAGAAAAGAACTGACAAATGTATATTCAAAGCGAAAGGGTTGAAGCCCTTCGGAAAACTATGGTCTATTATTACAGGATTTAAATGAAATTATAACATCTCGGTTGACCAGCAATCATTTCCTTGAACCCAAAATCCTACTGACAATGCAAATAGCAAGGGAAAAATTGACTGAGTAGATGCTACAAGGGTAAATACCGTGGTGTAGAAATTAACTGAGCTTGAGCATGAGTTTGTGTACCAACGTTGAGTTGCGACAGGATTCCAAGGAAGGCCAAATCTTGATTGTTCGGATTTTCCCGAACCTGCATGTATAGTGTAAAGGGAGTTATTCTCTGAAAACAACCAAAAAGAGAAAACAAAGATAATAACAAAATGATGAAAAAAAACAAAGATAAATAAAACCCTTACCTTATAGCAGAGAAGGTTGACATGCAACCGAGGTAAGAAAATACCCAAATCCAATATCCAACCACAGCATTCAAACATTCCTGGAATGGGAATAAGGAATCTAGAAGCCATATGGTTTCGGGAGCCCAAATTGCAAACCTTGGAACAAAAGAAGAAATGTCAGAAATTAAACCTATCTAGAACAAAAAATAGGGGTTTTGAACACTAATAGCAATGGATGAAATACATTGAATCGAACCAGATTATTTACCTCTCTCGTTGACAATCGAGGAAAGAGATTATCCATCAGCGACATTCCAAATTCAAGGAAGAATGGTCGAGAAGGAGACACATAAGCTTTACCATCTTGTAGAGCATAATTTCGAGTGGCAACGAGTAGAATGAATTGTAGGCGAGGGGGGGGCTAGAGGTGGGTAGTTACCCTAACCCTACCTTTGCCAAACCTCCACCGTCGATTGAAGCGAAAGAGAATCAAACTCTCTAGAACAAGCCAGCAAGGAGAGCCAACAAGCATGGAGGGGTCTTCGTGTCACGTGATGAGGTGATGGCCATCTGCAACAGAATCGAGACATTTAATTTTCTTACGAATTATGACACCTTGCACCGATTGGTATGAGGGTGGGTATGCTACTGCGATCCGATATAATTAAATAATATCCACAACCAAATAAATCAAAAGGATAGTGAAGTAATAACGAGTTTAATGATATGCCTTCAAAAGATTTAAACCAATGTCATAAGTGTCAACCTTATACCTTTATGCATAAGAATTATGACTTTGTATAAATGCATGCAGAGGTAATTTAATATAAGACAGATTATTATTTTCATTTTAAATCTGTTTAGTTTATGTAAGAATTTTTTTTATGGTGTAGATGTTACAAGTGGTATCAGAGCATAAGTTACAAGATGGGGCAAAATGGGACAGACCCATACTATATTTTTGTGTTATGAACTCTACTAAAATTAATGATTTGATATTTTGATAAGTACAAGAACAGGTTCCTGTAATTATCTATGAGAAGAGAATCAAGTCAACACCCACCCAGAAACATGGGAGAGACCCATCATGTAATCAATATTGAGGTTAGTCATGAAATGTGGCTACAGTTAAGTGTGGACCAGCATCAACAGACAAGAATAATGCTGGAAGAACAACAAAGATAGACAAATAAATTGTTGGATACTGTACAACAGTTACAAATAGAAATGCTTAAAGTTCGTAGTGACAATGAAAGGCTGATGAGAGAACAAGAGAGGATATTGAAGATTTTGTTGGATAGACATAATACTCGTAGCGAACAACTTAGCCAAGAGAAAAACACTCAGGAAAAAAGAGAACAACGCCAAGCAGTACATGATCATGTCAAAGACAGTCGAATGCCAAGAAGCCATAAAAGTCGAACATATAATGAGGCAGAATATGGAAATGTCTTAGAAGAACAAGAACTGAAAAAGTAAAAATTTGAATTGCAGGGAGAATTTTGGAAATTTACGCCTCCTACATTTGATGGAGAGGTGGAGGAAATGGTGTAACCTTGGATAATAAATATGAATAAGTACTTCCAAGTGTATGAGTATAACAACAAACTCAAAGCCCACCTAGCCATTTACCAACTGCGGGAAAAACCAATGCAGTGATGGGAGGAAGTGAAGAATGTACGAGGATTGGAAGATCAAAATGTAACTTTGGATGAGTTTCAGTAGTACTTTAAAGATAAGTACCTAACTCAATGATTTTATGATGAGAAATCCTGATAATTTCATGATATGAAACTGGGCCAAATGACCTTGGATGAATTTATTACAAAACTCACGTCTCTATTAAGATATGTACCTTACCTACATGATGAAAAGGCCAAGGTGCAGCAATTTTTGAGTATTTTTCCAATTCATATGAAAGAATTAATTGAGTTCGTGAATCCAAAAAACATGGATGAGGCAATTAGGAAAGCACGAATGTGCTATCATCAGTCCCTGGCGAAGGGAGAAGCTGGAAAAATTTGGCCACCTCGAAAAGGGCATAAAATTTTTACCAATAAGAGAAATAATAAATCAAGAAAATTCAAGAATGTTACAAGACATCCAATCATTAAACATAATTGAAAAGCCAAACTAGAACCAAGTGCACTGGGGAGGAAAGGCCTAATGAAGCTTCTAACAGACCCGATATTAGGGAACCCCCGAAACCTTCGTTGCAATGATGGGGATGTGGAGAAGCACATTACTTCAAAAACTTCCCACATCTGGGAAGGAATGAGATAGCATTAAATCTACAAGAAGCATCAACGGTGGGGGATGTAGCTCTAAATATACCCAGAATCAATGTGGCACTGGAGGATCGACGAGCGGATTACCAACCAACAATGATAGAGTTAGAAGGTAAGATTCAAACCTGAGCTGTTTCTATTCTACTTGATCCTGGTGCTAGCTTGAGCTACATACACCCTCGTGTAGTTGAAAGTAGTAAGTTGCAGGACCAGAAATTTAAAAAGCCATGGCTAGTACAGTTGGCTACAGGGACTAGAAGACGGGTTCATACTAAGGTACCCAATTGTGAATTGAACATTGGGGACCAGAGCATAGTTGTGGAACTCAATGTTATACCACTAGGATCTTATGATATATTGTTGGGGATGGATTGGCTGGAAATAAATTGGTCCTCAGTGGACTGTAAGCATAATGTTATACATTTTAAGTCTAATGATGGAACAAGACAGGAACTGCAGGGCATCAAAAATCCTTTGAAGTTGCAACCTATTACAACACCACAGCTAAGAAAATGTATAAGGAGAGGTTACCAGCTTTATGCAACTCAAATTGGATTCACCAATGCAAAAGGTAAGACTGATATGCTGGAAAACATTCCTATTGTACAAGAATTCCATTATGTTTTCCTGGAGGGGATTCCAGGGCTGCCACCAAAAAGAGACATAGATTTTACTATTGAATTAATACGTGGGGTAGCACCTATGTCTTGGAATCCATACAAAATGAGTGTATCGAAGTTAACATAATTAATGATGCAATTGCAAGAATTGATGGATAAAGGTTACATTCGGCGAAGTGTATCCCCATGGGGAGCACCAGTGTTGTTCGTAAGGAAGAAGGATGGTACTATGTGTATGTGCATGGATTATCGTCATCTCAACAAGATGACTGTTAAAAAAAAGTACCACCTGTCGCACACCGATGAATTGTTTGAACAAGTGAAAGGAGCTACAGCATTCTCCAAAATTGACCTAAGGTTAGGCTACCACCAGATCTGTATCAAGGATGAAGATATAAGCAAGACCGCTTTTCGTACCAGGTATTGACATTATGAGTTTGTGGTGTTACCATTTGGATTAACCAACGCACCAGCAACATTTATGAGCTTAATGCATGGAATCTTTCACCAGTATTTGGATACATTCGTGTTAATATTCATCGATGATATACTAATTTACTCCAAGAAGGTGGAGGAACACGAGGAACCCCTGTGCATCATGCTGAAAATTCTCAAAGAACATCAGTTCTATGCCAAATTTAGTAAATGTGATTTATTTAAGGAGCATATCCAATACTTGGGGCATGTGATTTCTATTTAAGGGATAGCTGTGGACCCGAGAAAGATAAAGACAATTATGGAAAGGAGGATTCCAAAAAACATAGTAGACATACGCTCTTTTATGGGTTTGGCTAGTTACTATCGATGATTCATTAATGGTTTCTCTAAAATAGCATATCCTATTACCTCGTTGCAAAGGAAAGGAAGAGTTTTTAAATGGACAGAAGAGTGTCATAACAGTTTTGAGCTATTGAAAGAGATGTTAACTACTGCTCCTATTCTGAAGGTAGCAGACCCAAGTAAAGAATTGGAAGTATGCATTGATGCATGCAAGGAGGGTGTAGGAGAAGTGATGACTCAGGAGGGAAGAGTCATAGCTTATGAGTCTAGGAAGTTAAAGGATAATGAGAAGAGATATTCGGCATATAATTTGGAGCTAACTGCGGTTGTGCATGCCTTGTGGATATGGAGGCACTACCTGCTAGGGAAAAGATTCATGCTCAGAACCAATCATAGTAGCCTTACCAACTACTTTAAGCAGGCTGATTTTGTTAGGTCCCTATATTACTAGTATAGTCCCTTATTGTTGGTAGTGTAACCCCCTTATTGTTATTATTGTACCCTTATAACCCCCATTTTATTATTATTGTGCCCTTAAATTATTATTGCTAGGTCGGCTAGGATTACATTGTGGCCCACTAGGATTACATTATGGTCCCATGGACTCCTATATATAGAAATGAGGTTTTGTAAATTGGATCATCCAAGAATTGTTCGTTTATGTAATGTATTGGAGGTTTCCCCCTCGAAGTGGCTCATTTCTAAGGCGTTTATATCTCTTTTCTTCTCTTTTTGGAGCTTGTTACACAACATTTGGTATCAGAGCTTTGGATTCTGGGGTTTCGCTGCTCCAAACAGGTCATCGTGGAATTTTTGCTATAAATTATTTTCTACGAAGTTTCAGAAGCTGAAATTTTTAGCGTACGAAGATGAAATCCTGAGGAAGATTTCCTAAAAATTTTAGATCTTGGTTCGCAATATTTTTGGAGATATCATCTGTGGAAGTTAGGTCTTTTTTCAGGCTCCTAAACAGGTCATCGTGGAATTTTCACTATAAAGTTTTTTCTACGAAGTTTCAGAATCTTAAATTCATATGGTGTGAAGCTAAAATCTTGAGGAAATTCTTCAAAAAATTTCAGAGCTTGGTTCGCAATATTTTTTGAAATATGATCTGTGGAAGGTAGTGCTTTTTCAGGCTCTTGAATTTCATCTCAAAGAGGTGATCATGGGAAAATTTCAATAACTCTCTCTCTAGAGATCGGATTGGAGTGCTGTAAAAATTGGTCACAATTAAACGGATGGTAGTTTTTTGGCTATCAATTTTAGAGACAAAGGACAAAACAGTGGCACGTGGCAAGTCGTACAAGTTCGCTATACTGAACCAGTCCAGAATTAGGTCATTGTGGGAGATTGGACACAACTTCGTCTTGGAGAATCCAAATCAGGTCAGACCTGTGGCATTTGAAATAAGATTTAGAGGGCTACTACAGGGCTGAGTTTCAGATATCTAAAATTTTCAATTACAGAGATAATTCAATTTCAATATCTAGCTCCTCAAAGCAAGTAAAAGGTGTGTATTTTTTTCCGAATTGCATAAGTCTTGTTTGAAGAATCAAGTTGAATTGATTCCAAGGGAATCTTGTAGAATAGATATCAATATCGAATTCTAAAATGGCCCCTAAAAATAATTCAACACCCATTAAGCCTTTAGAAGGCTCTACTATGACTCATGAAGATGAAGAATTGCAACATGATCTATCAAAATTACAAGAGCAAGTGCAACAGATTTCACTCTCGCAAAGAGAAACAAAAAATGAAATGAAAGTTTTGAAGAAAGGCATGGAAGTGAAGATGGACGGTTTGAAGAAAGGCATGGAAGCTAAGATGGATGGCGTAGAAGCTAAGATGGATGGCATGGAAGCTAAGATGGATGACATGGAAGTGGGCATGGAAGCTAAGATGGATGACATGAAAGACAACATGGAAAACATGAAGAATGATATAAAAGCATACATGGAAGGCTTGATGACAAGCTTAAAACAAGAAATGATTCCTAATGGTAGAAATATAGTAGAAGAACCTCATGATGAGAACAAAATAAATGTTAATCGTGATTTCATAAACTCTAATGTTGGCGGGAAGAACCACCATATTCCAAAAATGGATATGAGGAAGTTTGATGGAAAGGATCGTGTAACATGGATACTACAGATGGAGCAATATTTTGATCTCCATAATGTGCAAAACACACAAAATGTACACATTGCAACTTTACATTTAGAACAAAATACATTTTTATGGTATCAATGGCTTTGCTCCCGTAAAAAAATTGTCACTTGGTCAATTTTTACGGAGGAAATGATAGCACATTATGAGGATACAAAGAGCAACACCTTCTTTTTCCAATTGATAAATCTCAAACAAAAGGGTTTAGTGGGGCAGCACATTGAGGACTTCCAAAAATTGAATATAAGGGTAGCTAATATTCCAAAGGAAAACGGGATTGATCTCTTCATAGGCACTTTAAAGGATAACATCCAACATGAAGTTCGCGTTTTGGAACCTGATTCATTGGAGAAGGCATTCAGGTTGGCAAGAAAAGTTGAATGTAAAATTATGGTGACAAGGAAGCCTACCACCCAATTCTATAAAGAAGGAAGTGTTGCTACGTCTAGATTTCCACAACCTACAAGGTTGAAACCACAACAATTGGAAGAAAAAAGAGAAAAAGGGATTTGCTACATTTGTGATAGCAAATACACTAAAGGTCATAAGTGTGCCGAGAAGAAATTATTTTACATAGATTGTGAAGAGGAAGAAGAAAATGAACAAGAAGAGGATATACACCAGGAACCAGCCCTAGAAGAGGAAGAAATGAATCCGACCATATTGTGTAATGCACTAGCAGGAATTACCACTCCTCAAACTCTCAAGATAGAAGGACAAATCAAGAAGAAAAAGGTAATAGTGTTGATTGATTCAGGTAGCACCCATAATTTTATTCATTGTAAAGTAGCCAAGGAATTAAATCGTTTCCTATACCTAGCACCAGAATGTCAAGTGATGGTTGCAAATGGAGGAACTATAAATTGCTCTGGAAAATGCCATAATATCAAGCTAACCATGGGGGAATATGTATTGACTAGTCCAATGCTTTCCATTCCTATGGGAGGTGCCGATGTTGTACTAGGAGTACAATGGTTACAATCTTTGGGGACGGTAGCTTTTAATTTTCAAGAACTTTTCTTGAAATTTTTTTCAGAAGGAAAGGAAGTCGAATTACGGGGTATTGCTGGGAAGCCAGGAAGGATAATAAGCTCTAATGTCATGACAAAGCTTCTAAAGAAAGAACAGCGAGGCGTAATTGCACAATTATGCTCACTAGAAGTTCTAACATCAAAATCATCTATTTCTGTAGATCTCCAACAAGTCTTGGACAATCATTCCAAGGTGTTTGAAACTCCCAAAGGACTCCCACCTATTCGTGATCATGATGATGCTATTCATTTGATTCCAGGAAGTGTTCCTCCAAACATCAGGCCTTGTAGATATCCTTACTTCCAAAAGAGAGAAATTGAACGTATGATTGCAGAAATGTTAGAGGCGGGTATAATTCAACCTAGTCAAAGTTCTTTCTCTGCTCCTGTAGTATTGGTACGCAAGAAGGATGGATCATGGCGAATGTGTCCGGATTATAGGGAGCTCAATAAGCTCACCATTAAAGACAAATTTCCCATTCCTGTGATTGATGAATTATTGGATGAATTACAAGGAGCAATTTATTTTACCAAGTTGGATCTTCGTTCAGGATATCATCAAATTAGAATGAACACTGAAGATATTCCGAAAATAGCATTTCGAACTCATGAGGGTCATTATGAATTTTGGTCATGCCTTTTGGCCTTACCAATGCACCTTCTAAATTTCAAGGATTGATGAATTCCATTTTCAAACCCTTGCTTAGAAAATTTGTGCTAGTATTTTTTGATGATATACTAATCTACAGCAGGTCTTGGAAGGATCATGTTGAACATGTTGACAGGGTGCTCAAACTATTGCAGGAGAAACAATTATATGCAAAAAAATCCAAATGTTTCTTTGGAGTACAAGAGGTGGAATATTTGGGTCATATTGTATCTCACGGGGGTGTTAAAGTAGACCCTAACAAAATTAAAGCCATTAAGGAATGGAAAGTCCCCACAACCATAAAGTAGTTGCGAGGATTTCTCGGGTTAACAGGGTATTATCGCAAGTTTGTTAAGAATTATGGGAGAATAGCAGCACCTCTAACAACATTATTGAAGAAATATGCATTTTCATGGACTCCCGAAGCAACTAAGGCCTTTGAACATCTTAAAGAGGCAATGTGCCTAGCACCGGTCTTAGCTACGCCAGACTTCACAAAAACCTTTATTGTGGAATGTGATGCCTCAGGAAATGGAATTGGTGCAGTTTTAATGCGGGAAGGAAGACCCATTGCTTTTGAAAGTCGTCCAATCAAAGGAAAGTATTTACAGAAACCTATTTATGAGAAGGAAATGTTAGCAATACCACATGCACTAAAGAAATGGAGAACTTACCTAATGGGAAGAAACTTCAAGGTAAAAACTGATCATGATAGTCTTAAACACTTTTTGGAACAAAGACTATCTTCAGAAGAGCAGCAAAAATGGGTCACAAAGATGTTGGGTTATGACTTTGAAATAATATACAAAAAGGGAAGCTAAATTTTGTTGCAGATGCACTCTCAAGAAAGAATGAAGAGGTGGAAGCATTGCTTTGTGCCATTTCTATTATCCAACCAGATTGGATAACTGAAGCAAGAGATGAATGGAAGAAGGACAAAGATGTATGGATACTCATTCAAAATTTGCAGCAAGATCCTAGTACATTTGATACATTTAGTTGGAAAAATGATTCCTTATGGTACAAAGATCGCTTATATCTTTGTAAGAATTCCCAACTAAAACAAAAGTTTCTTCTGGAATTGCACACTTCTCCTTTAGGAGGACACTCAGCCAGATGGAATGTGTTTCTTAGTGAATTTGATTTTGATATTCAGCATGTGAAAGGAAAGGAGAACAAGGTGGTGGATGCCTTAAGCAGAAAACTGCACGTCATTTATGAGCTTTATTTCAACTAGAATGAGTTTAATTTTCAAGACCATATTTTGGAAGCAGAAAGGGAGGACCCAGAGTATCAGAACTTGTGACAGCAAGTAAAATATGACAAAAGACAAGGGAAGTAATCTGAATATGAACTCAATGAAAAACAACTTCTTGTTTTTCGGAAGAGGATATATATTCTGAATCAGAATAGTCTAAAGAGAATTATTTTGGATGAGTATCATAGGAGCACCTATGCCAGGCATCCAGGATACCAAAAGATGTTAATAGAAATCGGAAAAGACTACACTTGTCCAGGAATGCTAAGAGATATAGCAAAATATTTGACCAAGTGCCTAGACTGTCAGCAAATTAAGGTTGAAGATCAACATCCTCCAGGATTGCTTCAACCAATTCCAGTTCCCGAATGAAAGTGGGAATTCATTTCCCTTGAATTTATCACTGGGCTACCTAGGAATAAAAAGCATAATGATTCAACTATGGTGGTAGTGGATAGACTCAACAAAGTGGCACAATTTATTCTTGTTAAATATACTTATAAGACAATACAAATTGCTGACATTTTTATGAAGGAGATTTTCAAGTTGCATGGCATACCCCGAGTAGTCATCTCAGATCATGATGTAAAGTTTACATCAACATTTTGGAAGACAATATTTAATGGATTGGGAACACAAATACAATTTAGTACTACCTACCACTCGCAAACGATTGGGAAAACAGAAAGGGTAAATCAAGTTTTATAAGACATGTTCCATATGTATGTAATTCAACAACCAATGAAATTGGAGGAGTACCTACATTTGGTTGAGCTTTCATACAATAACGGATATCAAGAATCTCTTAATATGAGCTTGTTCGAAGCATTATATGGAATACAATGTTGACTCAGGAGGGAAGATTCATAGCTTATGATTCTAGGAAGTTAAAGGATCATGAGAAGAGATATTCGGCATATGATTTGGAGCTAACTGTGGTTGTGCATGCCTTGTGGATATGGAGGCACTACCTGCTAGGGAAAAGATTCATGCTCAGAACCAATCATAGTAGCCTAACCAACTACTTTAAGTAGGCTGATTGGAATGCCTTCCAAGCCAGATGGAATGCGTTTCTTAGTGAATTTGATATCAATATTAAGCATGTGAAAGGAAAGGAGAACAAGGTGGTGAATGCCTTAAGCATAAAAATGCACATCATTTATGAGCTTTATTTCAACTAGAATGAGTTTAATTTTCAAGACCAGATTTTGGAAGTAGAAAGGGAGGACCCAAAGTATCAGAACTTGTGACAACAAGTAAAATATGACAAAAGACGAGGGAAGCAATATGAATATGAACTAAATGAAAAAAAACGTCTTGTTTTTCGGAAGAGGATATATATTCCCAATCAAAATAGTCTAAAGATAATTATTTTGGATGAGTATCATAGGAGCACCTATTCTAGGCATCCAGGACACCAGAAGATGCTAACAATAATCAGAAAATACTTCACTTGGTTGGGAATATGAAGAAATATATCAGAACATTTGACCCATTGCCAAGAGTGTCGGCAAATTAAGGTTGAACATCAGCATCCTGCGAGATTTCTTCAACCAATTATAGTGCCTGAATGGAAATGGGAAGTAATTTCCCTTGCCTTTATCACTGGACTACCTAGGAATAAAAATCATAATTATTCAATTATGGTGGTAGTGGATAGACTCAGCAAAGTGGCATACTTTATCCCTGTTCAATCTACCTATAAGACAATACAAATTGATGACATTTTTATGAAGGAGATTTTTAGATTGCATGGCATACCCCGAGCATTCATCTCATATCGTGATGTAAAGTTTACATCAACATTATGGAAGACACTATTTAATGGACTAGGAGCACAAATACAATTTAGTACTGCCCACCACCTGCAAACGGATAGGCAAACAGAAACGGTAGATCAAGTTTTAGAAGACATGTTGCGCATGTATGTAATGCAACATCCAACGAAATGGGAGTACCAAAATTTGGTTGAGTTTTCATGCAATAATAGATATCAAGAATCTCTTAATATGAGCCCTTTCGAAGAATTATATGGAAGACAGTGTCAGACACCTATAAACTACAGTAGTCCAGAGAACAAAATGATGCTTGGATCGGATATGCTGGGAGGAAATGGGGCGGGAGGTCAAGAAAATTAGGTAGAACTTGAAGGTGGCACGGGACTAGAAAAATGTTTACGCAGACAGAAAAATAACCTTTCATGAATTCGCAGTAGGGGACCATGTGTATGTGAGAATCAAGCCAAAGAAAAGCACTCTACGATGGAATTCTTGTAACAAGTTAGCTCCCCGCTACTGCGGACCTTTCAAAGTCTTGGAGAGGATAAGGCCCGTGGCCTATTGATTGGCTTTACCAAGCCATATATTAGTGCACAATATATTTCATGTTTATTTATTGAAGCGTTATGTACACGATTCCAAGCACATCATACATTAGAAGGGTATACATGTAAGTCAACAAAGACTTACAATTTGTATATATTAATCTCTGATTTGAACTAATTCAAAATCTTGTTGCTTGCAGGTAGAATCGGACAACGAGTTTCTGGTAGAACCACAACATATCCTAGAACAGATATAAATAATGCTTCGGAAGCGAGTCATCCCCCAAGTTAAAGTGCAGTCGAAGCACTTTGGACTGGAGGAGGGTACTTGGGAAGAAGAAAAAGTTATGTATGATGCTTATCCAGAGATATTCTCAGAAAATGAGTAACACCGAGGAAGGTGTTTATCTTAGCGGGGGAAGATGTAACTTCCTATTTTATTCTTTTACTAATTACTTGTTGTTACCTGAGTTACTATGACACACATTTAGAATTTATAATGAATGATGCATTCATTAGTGACATTAATACAAGACTTTTATTTAAAAATATTTTAATTAAAAGATAATTTTATTTGAGTAAAAGGTGAAAGTAATTGTGTGGTGAAAGATTCCAAGAAACCTAGAAAGAGGTTGAGGAAGTTCTGATAGTTACCTTCCCAAAAATGATTTACGGAAAAATCCTAGGATGGAATGGGGTTTTGTGCAGAAAGGGAGTGTGAAATTGAGCAACAGGTGGTTGCACTAAGATGTCCTGAGCAGGTGGGAGAAGCACTGCAACTTAGTATTCACCTGGAGAAGTTTCAAACTGGACTTAGTCTTGAGGTCTAACTTCTGTCTCAAGAATATTACCTTAGCCTAGTGTGGAGCTAGGGGGGAGCCAAGGATGTAATAACCTCGCTCAAGGTTGGGTGGACCAAAAGTTACTAAATACCAGGTCTCAGATTAGGTATTTTCAAGTAATTTTTATTTACTGTTGGATACTCTTTATGATTGAATCATTCTAAGGATTTAATTTTGCATCCTTAAGTAGGGATACAAAAAAAAAACTAGAAGTTCTATTGTTTTTCTTCGAATACAGTAAATAATGCATTTCTTACTCACAGAAAAATAAAAGAAGAGTAGAAATACTTATCAGTCATTTTCTTGAAATACTTTATAGTCATTATTTATGCATAAGAAAAACACAGCAGAGTATATTTTACCATATGCACAGAGAAATGCATAAACAATATATAGATATATATGAGCATAGAAAAACAGAAAGGTGTTGCAATTACATAATAAGTTATAAAGACACCGACAACCCTATATAAGGGGTTAGTGCTATAAAGTACATAAATTTATATGCTTGAAAAAGAAGACTGCATAATAAGTTTCTATTGATAGTACTTAACATTGAATAACCTGCATGCATATGTATATATATACAAAAAGCTAAGGAAGCACATTATTTAGTTGTAGAAGCACATTATTTAGTTGCAGTAGTCCACCATAGAAAACAACAGAAATATTTACTAGTTGAAATATAGACTAAATTGTACAGAGATGTACACTCAATTCTATAACTTTGAACATTCATAACTGCAGAATAAACTAGCAGTCAACGAGACCAAAAATCCTAATAATATTTTGAAGGAAAACAAGGAAATGCTGACAAATTATGTTTTCTTATTACCTGGAATGGGTTAATTATTTGACCGACGGTTTCGAACCCTGACCCAGAGGGAGGGTTCGGATTCTGGTTCCTCTGTCACCTAACCACCTCGAAACCATGGAAGGGTAGCCGAGGCATAGTAACTGAAGCAAGAAATATACTACATCAAGAATTAGAAATATGTTAAAAGACAATTGGTACTTCTACCATAGAATGATCTTAGAGAATCTGTCATAACTTCTTGCTTTTCTTAAACAAAATAAAAGAAATACGCAACTCCTAAATTACCAGAGATAAAATTGTTTTGGCCAATTTCTCATTGAGTATGCGTTAGTAGCTAAATGATTCCAAAGCGTAGTCCACAAAAAATAGGGCTTTCACCAGAATTAACATTTGGACCCAAAGTCTATAGTTCCATTTTAACATCTCAAAAAAGAACTAAAAACTTTATATTCAAAGAAAAACGGTTGAAGCCCTTTAGAAAACTTAGGTCTATTATTATAGGGTTTAAATGAAATTAGAACATCTCGGTTGATGAGAAACTGTTTCATTGAACCTAAAATCCTACCTGCAATGAAAAGAGCAAGGGAAAAATCTACTAAGTAGATGCTACATGGGTAAATATCGTGGTGTACAAATTAACTGAGCTCGAGCATGAGTTTTTTTACTAGCGTCGAGTTGCGACAGGATTCCAAGGAAGGCCAAAGCTTGACTGTTTAGATTTTCCCGAACCTCCATGAACAGTGGAAAGGGAGTTATTCTCTGAAAATAACCAAAAATAGAAAACAAATATAATAACAAAACGGTGAAATGAAACAAAGACAAATAAAACCCTTACCTTACAGCTGAGAAGGTCGAGGAGCAACCAAGGTAAGAAAATACCCAAATCCAATATCCAACCATAGCATTCGAACATTCCTGGAATGGGAATAAGGAAACTGGAAGCCAAATGGTTTCAGCAGCCCAAATTTCAAACCTTGGAAAATAAGAATAAATGCCAGAAATTAAACGAATCCAGAACCAAAAACAGGGATTTTAAACACTAATAGCAACGGATGAAAAAAATTGACCCAAACCATATGATTTACCTCTCTCGTTGGAAAGCGAGGAAGGATATTATCCATCGGTGGTATTCCAAATTCAAGGAAGAATAGTCGAGAAGGAGACACATAAGCTTTACCGTCTTGTAGAGTAGAATTCGGAGCAACGACGAGCAGAATGAACCATAGGCAGGGGGGGATGGGGGTGGGTAGTTACCCTAACCCTACCCCTTCCAAATATCCACCGTTGATTGAAGCGAAAGCGAATCGAATGCTCTAGAACAAGCTAGGAAGGAGAGCCAACAAGCATGGAGGGGTCTTTGTGTCACATGACGAGGTGATGGCCATCCCCAAAAAAATTGAGAAATTTATTTTTCTTACGGATTAAGACAACTTGCACCCATTGGTATGAGGGTGGGTACGCTACAATGATCCGGTATAGTTAAATAATATCCACAAACAAATAAATCAAAAGGACGGTGAATTAATAACGAGTTAAATGATATGCCTTCGAAAGATTCAAACCAATATCATAAGCATTAACCATATACCTTTATGCATAAGAATTATGACTTTGTATAAATGCATGCAGATGTAATTTAATATAATAAATATTATTATTTTGATGTTAAATCCGTTTAGTTTATGTAAGAATTATTTTTATGGTGTAGATGTTACAAGTGGTATCAGATCATAAGTTACAAATTACAGCCAAATGGGCCAGAGCCATAATATATTTTTGTGTTATGAATTCTATTAAAATTAATGATTTGATATTGTGTTAAGTACAGGAAAAAGTTCCTGTAATTAGCCATGAGAAGAGGATCAAGTCAACACCCACCCAGAAACATGGGAGAGACACATCCTATGATCAATCTTGAGGTCAGTCCCAAAATGTGGGTGCAGTTAAATGTATACCAGCATCAACAAACAATAATAATGCTGGAAGAACAACAACGATAGACAAATAAGTTGTTGGATATAGTACAATAGTTACAAATAGAAATTCTTAAAGTTCGCAGTGACAATGAAAGGCTAATGAGAGAATAAGAGAGGATATTGAAGAGTCTATCGGATAGACAGAATCCTCCTAGCACACAACCTAGCCCTGGGACAAACACTCAGGAAAACAGAGAACAACACTAAGAAGTACATGATCATGTTGAAGATAGTCGAATGCCAAAAAGCCATAAAATTTGAACATATAATGAGGCAGAATCTGGAAATGTATTGGAAGAATAAGAACTCAAAAAGAAGAAAGTCGAATTGCAAAGAGAATTTCAGAAAATTAAGCCTCCTACATTTGATGGAGAGGTGGAGGAAATGGCATAATCTTGGATAATAAATATGAATAGGTACTTACAAGTGTATGAGTATAACAACAAAATCAAATCCCAGCTAGCCATTTACCAACTGCGGGAAAAAGCGACGTTGTGGTGGGAGGAAGTGAAGAATGTATGAGGAGTGGAAGATCAAAATGTAACTTGGGATGAGTTTCAGAAGTACTTTAAATATAAGTACCCGAATAAACGATTTTATGACGAGAAATCTCGAGAATTTCATGTTCTGAAACTAGGCCAAATGACCATGGATGAATTTATTACAAAAGTGACGTCTCTATTAAGATATGTACCTTACTTGCGTGATGAAAAGGCCAAGGTGCAACATTTTTTGAGAAGTTTTCAAATTCATATGAAACAAATAATTGATTTCATGAATCCGAAACCCATGGATGAGGCAATTAGGAAAGAGCGAATGTGTTATCAATAGTCCAAGGCAAAGGGAGAAGTTGGGAAAATTTGGCCACCTCGAAAAGGGTAGAAAAGTTTTACCAATAACATAAATAATAGATCAAGAAATTTCAAGAATGCTGCAAGACATCCACTCAGTAAACATAATGGGAAAATCCAAACCAGAACCAAGTGGACTAGGGAGGAAATGCCTAAGGAAGCTTCTAACAGACCCGATATTGGGCAAACCCTGAAACCTCTCTTGCAATGTTGGGGATGTGGAGAAGCACATTACTTCAAAAACTACCCACATCGGGGAAGGAATGAGGTAGTAGAAAATCTGAAAGAAGTGTCAACGGTGGGGGATGTAGCTCGAAATATACCCAGAATCAATGCGGCACTAGAGGATCGACAAGCAAATTACCAGCCAACAATGATAGAGTTAGAAGATAAGATTCAAACCTGAGCTTTTTCTACTCTAGTTGATCTGGGTGCTAGCTTGAGCTACATACACCCTCATGTAGTTGAAAGTGGTAAGTTGCAAGACTAGAAATTTAAAAAACCATGGCTAGTATAGCTGGCTACAGGGACTTGAAGACGAGTTCATACTAAGGTACCCAATTATGAATTGAGTATTGGGGACCAGCGCATAGTTGTGGAACTCAATGTTCTACCACTAGGATCTTATGATATATTGTTCAGGATGGATTGGCTGGAAAGTCATTCTTCCTTAGTGGACTGTAAGAATAAGTTCATACATTTTAATTCTAATGATGGAACAAGACAGGAACTACAAGGAATAAAAAATCCTTTGAAGTTGCGACCTATTACATCATCATAGCTAAGTAAATGTATAAGGAAAGGTTGCCAACTTTATGTAATTCAAGTTGGATTCACGAATGCAAAAGATAAGACTTCTATCCTGGAAAATATTCCTATTGTACAAGAATTCCAAGATGTTTTCCTAGAGAAGATTCTAGGGCTGCCACCAAAAAGAGATATATATTTTATTATTGAATTAATACCTAGGGGTAGCACCTGTGTCTCAGACTCCATACAGAATGAGTGTACCAGAGTTAACTTAATTAAAGATGCAATTGTAGGAATTGATGGATAAAAGTTACATTCGGCCAAGTGTGTCCCCATGGGGAGCACCGGTGTTGTTCGTAAGGAAGAAGGATGGTATTATGCGTATGTGCATGTATTATCGTTAGCTCAACAAGCTGACTGTTAAAAACAAGTACCCCCTACTACGCATCGATGATTTGCTTGACCAAGTCAAAGGAGCTACAATATTCTCCAAAATTGACTTAAGGTCAGGCTACCATCAGATCCGTATCAAGGATGAAGATATAAGCAAGACCGCTTTTCATACCAGGTATGGACATTATGATTTTGTGGTGTTACCATTTGGATTAACCAATGCACCAGCAACATTATGAGCTTAATGTATGGAATATTTCCCCAGTATTTGGATAAATTCATCTTCATATTCATTGATGATATACTAATTTACTCCAAGAATGTGGAGGAACACAAGAAGAACCTGCACATCATGCTGAAAATACTCGAAGAACATAAACTCTATGCCAAGTTTAATAAATGTGTTTTATTTAAGGAGAAGATCCATTACTTGGGGCATGTGATTTCAGCTAAAGGGATAGTTGTGGACACGGAAAAGACAAAGACAATTATGGAATGGAGGGCTCCAAAGAATGTAGTGGACATATGCTTGTTTATGTGTTTGGCTAGTTACTGTTGGGGTTCCCATGTTTTGGCCAGATTGGCGAGACCAAAAGATGAGACAACATCATAACCACTTTGGGGCCCTAGGATCTAGCCCTCCTGGACCCGGAGAGGGATCTCTCCATAGAGCAAAGAATGATATATCTTTGAAAACTCAAGATGAGGTATTAGGATAGTTATGAAGCACAGAGGGGCTTTTAACATGATTTGGTTGGTTCGTTGCTAGGTTGGTCATGAGATCATAGACTGAGAAGGTAATGGGAGGAAAGGAGAAAAGCAGTAGGGCATTCCGGTAAAAGAGGATAGGTCAAGAAAGTGCCATCCATTGGGCTATGGAGTCATGAAATGGAATTACTTGCAAACCACTAGCTAAGGCTTTCAGAGGGAAAGTCATCTATACTAAAGCATCTTTTAGATAGATGGTGGAATGGAACGTTAAGGATTGAAAGTGAAAGAAGGAAAACAACGCAATTTCTGTCAATAGATCAGGTCAGAGGTCATTTAACTCCAGGCCTGCTTGGACATACTAAAATGCAGCTCTCAATGAAGTCACAAGGGGGCAGCTTATAGATCGGACTAGAGGTCATTTAACTCCAAGTCTACTTTAGCATGCTCCAAGGGAAAACAGAGATAAGTTTAACAGAGCCAGGTCTATAGATCAGAGAAGGACTTTGAACCTTCAATGCTTTGACACCAGCAAGAGATCTTAGAAAGGCCAGTTGGTCGAACAAGGATCCTAGTGGATAGGGCTAACTCTAATCCCCAGTATCCCAAATCTTCCAGCTTAACCCCAACAAGAACAACTAAAGACAGATTTCATTAATTCATACATCAGCTAGCAGC
Organism: Pinus albicaulis; assembly: GCA_034641835.2. NCBI lineage: Eukaryota > Viridiplantae > Streptophyta > Pinopsida > Pinales > Pinaceae > Pinus > Pinus albicaulis. The sequence goes on from MU968551.1 coordinate 35,793,291, forward strand.
ATATGGAACTACTACACTGGTTAAATTAGTTTGAAATCAATCTTCAGATAACACATACAACAGAAAACATTGAAGGCAATGAGAGCAGAGACATAGGGTACCTAACAAGGGTAAATCCTATGCCAGATTTCTGATGTGAGCCAGAAGAAATGAACAGTATGAAAAATGTAATAAACAATGCGATAAGAAAACATCACCTGTAGTAATAGACCAAGATCCAAAGAAATTTGCTTGATTAATTGATGCAAAAGTAGTCACATACACTAAGCTCAATGGCTATTATAGTCCTTACTTTCTCCTCCCATCCTACTACATTATAAACTACTCTGTTATTCCCTCCCAAGACTATTCTAACAGTCAAAGTGAATCCCTCTAACAGCAACAGCAACAACCCTACAACAACCTTTACAATGAGTTTCTTCATGAATTTTATAGCTGAAAGAGAGCAGAGGGGGTAGATGAAAAACTAAATGCTGCATTAAAACTCAGAAGCAGCAAGAGGGCTGAGGCTACATCCCGTTTAAATTCTGGGCATTCATCTTCAGTACTCTTTGGATGAAAGAGTGGTCTTCGTCAGGCTGCAATTTACTCTAGGTATGTCTTTGATGTACCTGCTGTAATACCTCTGCAATACTCTGGTGGGCCGAACAAAATGCAGCACAATCACTTAGGTCTGCCATACTGTGTAACAAATTCTTCTAATAGCCTAGGAATGCTCTCAGGGAGGAAACTTCTCATGGACACAATGTAGATTTAAATCGTGATGAGTACTATGTCCTTTCTCAGGAGGGAATGTTTTGCTGATTTAAACACCCTAATGATATGGTTCTCTGTGCATTGGGCCTTCTCGGTGATCCACGGGGTCTTTGGTTTGATGTTTTGCCTCTAATTATTTAGTTAAGGCTTACAATCTTCAATTATATGCCTTAAACTCTCTGCTTTTCACTGATACTCTCTTTCGCTTCCACGATTGCCTCTGACTGTGAAATTTGTGCTTTAATGGCCCTGGAGAGGTTTGATAGAGTTTAACCCTGCTCCTTTAATGAAAGTCATGTCGGCATACCTTTCCAGGCCTTTCTCATAATTTTGATCTCTGTACATGGCCTTCCCGGTGTTCTTTGCCACTATAACAGTGACTATGAACCATGGCGGATTTCTGCCTGCCTGTAACCCTACAAAACACGTAAACACGTTAAGAAAACCATGCATGGGGATGTTGAATGCGGCAGGTCAATGAGAATGGACGTGAAAACTGGTGAAATGTCAAAAATAGTTGCAGGTTGATGGCGGAAAACGCAATGAATAGTGGAAACTGGTCATGGCGAAAGTTGGCGGAATGCGGAAATTTGACACTTTGGCCTTTGAATGGAATATATAGGGGAGCCGATGACAATGCGACAAAAACACGTGGAATGGTGACGTGGTGGGACCCAGTCGATGGTGGGGCGTGCGTTAAATCTGGACCGTCCGATCTCAAGAGGAGATTGACAGCTGAGGACACGGCGGAGGGCGACAGATGGTGGGCCAGGGGTGTGTTTGCCTTGGATTATCCCCCGCGCAACTTCATGGTGCGACTACCATCGAATGGCCCGCCCTAGATCGGACAGTGTATAACAATATCGCGCCGGATCTGTGGACGAATGTTAATGTGCGATGGATGGCGGTTTATGAACAGTGCACAGAGCCACACATCATGCAATGAGTGGAATCGCTCTAAAATGAAAAATGTCGCCCGGATCTCAAAGGAGGTGCGATGGAAACCAGCGGAATTTGAACCGGGCGCATTTACGGGGACCACCGGGTGGGTGAAATATGGAACATTGATATGTGGGTTGAATTGATGGTTGTGATGCGATTGGAGGGGCAAACAAAGTGGGCCACGGGCGCTATGGAGCTCGCGACAACCGTCCGATCTGTATAGATCAACGGCTCAAAATGCTCCTGATACACATTTGCGATAAGTGCCTTTCGGGTTAGCGTCAGGTTCTAGTGCCCAAGTCACGTGGGGAATGGTTTTAGGGGGCTGGCCGAAGGGGTCTAGGCCTGTCCTAAGGTGGGAAATGGGTTTTTGGCCCGTTTTTAGTGCATTTCAAGGCTAATGAAGGGTAACGATAAGGGAAAAAAGGGAAATTAAACCAAACTAGGCATGTGTATAGGATTTAGGGGGGGATTTTAGGATGAAAAGGAGGCTTTTAAAAAAGGGAAAATAGGGATGAAATGGAGAAATATGCAGGGGTACAAGGGGAAAATAAAGGCCTTTTGGAGCACAATTTTTACAATCAGTGAGGCTTTATAATGGAAATCAGTAGAGAGGATTTTATCAAAGGACAAAAGACATAAGGAGGCTTCAAGGATGATGTGCTTTCAGAGGAAATGCATTCCTTGAAGGCTCAAAAACAATTTAGCCCCCTGCTTGCTTGTCAAGGAATTTATAGGGGGCTAACAGTGGCTCCACATGGGGATGGCTTCTTCTTGAAGGAGTCAAGAATTCAGAAATGATCTTTGGTGTAGGCCATATGCCTGTTGCTTGACCCATCCATTTTCTCTCTTGGATCAACTGCCACAAATTGTGAAGACATCAAATCAGTAGGAAAATTCCCAAACAATCTACCTACCCATCCTACAATCTTAGAATTTTTTCTTCCAGGGTGCATTTGGACTAGCAGACCCTTTACATCATTTATTTTTATAAATAGAAAATAAACCTATTCTATTTCTACCCTTATTACTCCATGAGACCAGATTAGACTGTTGGCATCATAGTTTCTCTACCTAAACTACTATCCGCTAGGATTAAACTGTCTAGCATATTTCTTCTCTACATTCTAAGACATAAATTGAAAAATAAACAGTCAAGCCAGGATTATACTGTCTGGCTTGCTGGACTTTGAAAAAATTAAAAACAACTAACTACATGCTCACAAACTGAGCTTTATTGAGATTTTCCTATCTACCCTACTCTACTTCAAATATTTACAAGTCTAGCTCACAAACATTGTCTTCCAGTGTAACCAGTCCATCAAGTGATCCCATGATTGGTCTTTCTTGCTAAAATCTTTGAGCATGCTAGATAGGTAGCGCTACTCCCACTCTTTTCATTCCACAATAGCAGCTACAAAAAATTCTCTTGTTGTCTGCAACATGCTGCTCAAAAAGACCCTTGATCATTCTTCAAATGAGTGCAGGAAATGAACATAAGGATCATGAAATGATACCTGGTTATGAATATCTCGTAGGCAGGCTTCAACTAGGATTTCCTCTTCTTCCACTGGATCAAGAACAAGACTCTCTTGAGAAAGAGAATCTCCCTCATCTTCTTCATTTTCTGAACTGGAGGACTCATCATATATGGCAGTGTTGTCCTCTTGGAGCTCTAATATATTCTACTCTAATGTGCTGAGCTCTGTGAATAGATCTATGTATTCTTGAGCAAGGGTATGTTCCATTTCTTCCTCCTTTTCAAGAGAAGTCCCCTTAATTTCAATCTGCTCAGAAATTTCTTCTTTGCTTACCTCCTCATCTTCTGAAAAGGAAAGTTGTTTTTTTCTAGTCTCAATGATGATCTGTGGTAAATTAGAATGAATATTCAAGGAATATTCATCTACTATTATACTATCATAGCTCTCCTCATCAGTGTCATAAATAGATTGGCTCAACCAAGTCAACCATTCTGGACGTTCAGTAGGTCTTTCTTCATTCTGATTCTCAGAGGAGCTTTCTGGATCTGTACAATCAAACTCAGGAGATGAATGAGAAGGAGTGTGAGTTCTATAAAAGACTTCAGAGGTGGACTGACGATTTAATATCTGATCAATCTCTTCTTCTGTCAAAGGGGAAGATTTTCTTGTGGTTCTTTGAGCAGAAGTGTAGCAGCTCTCTGTTTCTTGTATTAGCTGATTTGGAGGCAGGATGTATTCTTGAACCTCTTCTAGAATATCTTCAGTTGTGCTTGCAGGGAAATCTTGAGGATCTTCTGATGTTTCTTTATCTCTCTTTGGTTCAAACCAATCCCCATGAACCTGATGATACTCAGTTATACTGCAAGGCTCATGAGTGGTTTCTTCTTCCACATCAGATTCTGCATCTTCTATGTAGTTTCTTGTTTCCTCCAAGCAACATTCCCTATTAGCCTTTGCTATTAGGTCCTGATATTCTCTATTCAGCGTAACAAAAGACATAGGTAAGAAATCAGGCAGTTCCTGATCACTTTCCTCTTCGTCTTCTATAGATTCTTGAGAATCATACATGTCTTTCTCATCTTCTCGGTCTTGAGTTTGTTCTTGTTCTGGAAGAGGCATGGGCTGTTCTAAATAATCATCATTTGCATTCAGATTAGCCATATACATCTCCATCACTTTACCAAAAATTTCTGCTATCCCATTTAATTGATCATACAAAGCATCTAGCTTTGTATCTCTGTCCATGTTTGGATCCATGTTCATGCAAATATGGTCACTGCATTTTCTCAACCAGTTCAGAGTCTTCTACCAGTGGATTCATTTGGTCTTTTGGGAGTTATGGAGTGTGGAGTCACCAGGTGGATGAATTTGACTGTTTGGAGTAGGCTGTTGTCCACCATCAGCAATGAGATACCAATCTAACCAGAGATTCTGGGTCTTTGAGTGCCTAAGAATTTTTACGGTGAAATGCCCTCATTCTCCAGCGGAGTCGCCATTATGTTGGAGATGACAATGGGACATAGACCAGATATTAGCAGTTAAGGACTCTCAGATTTTATCCCCAGCGGAGTCGTCATAATGTTGGAGACGAAAATGGGACACAGACCATATATTAGCATTTAAGGACTCTCATATTTTATCCCCAGCAGAGTCGCCATTATGATGGGGTTCCCATGTTTTGGCCAGATTTGCAAGACCAAAAGATGAGACAACATCATAACCACTTTGGGGCCCTAAGATCTAGCCCTCCTGGACCCGGAGAGGGATCTCTCCATGAAGCAAAGAATGATATATCTTTGAAAGCTCAAGATGAGGTATTAGGCTAGTTATGAAGCATAGAGGGGGTTTTAACATGATTTGGTTGGTTGGTTGCTGGGTTGGTCATGAGATCATAAACTGAGAAGGTAATGGGAGGAAAGGAGAAAAGAAGTAGGACGTTTCGGTAAAAGAGGATAGGTCAAGAAAGTGCCATCCATTGGGCTATGGAGTTATGAAAGGGAATTACTTGCAAACCACTAGCCAAGGCTTTCAGAGGGAAAGTCATATATACTAAAGGATCTTTTAGATAGATGGTGGAATGGAACATTAAGGATTGAAAGTGAAAGAAGGAAAACAACCCAATTTCTGTCTATAGATCAGGTCAGAGGTCATTTAACTCCAGGCCTTCTTGGACATACTCAAAGGCAGCTCTCAATGAAGTCACAAGGGGGCAGCTTATAGATCGGACTAGAGGTCATTTAACTCCAGGTCTGCTTTAACATGCTCCAAGGGAAAACAAAGATAAGTTTAACAGAGCCAGGGTCTATAGATCAGAGAAGGACTTTGAACCTTCAATGCTTTGACACCAGCAAGAGATCTTAGAAAGGCCAGCTGGTCGCATAAGGATCCTAGTGGACAGAGCTAACTCTAATCCCCAGTATCCCAAATCTTCCAGCTTAAACCCAACAAGAACAACTAAAGATAGATTTCATTAATTCATACATCAACTAGCAGCATATGGAACTACTACACTAGTTAAATTAGTTTGAAATCAATCTTCAAATAACACATACAACAAAAAACATTGAAGGCATGGAGAGCAGAGACATAGGGTACCTAACAAGGGTAAATCCTATGCCAGATTTTTGATGCGAGCCAGAAGAAATGAACAGTATGAAAAATGTAATAAACAATGCGATAAGAAAACATCACCCGTAGTAATAGACCAGGATCCAAAGAAATTTGCTTGATTAATTGATGCAAAACTAGTCACATACATTGAGCTCAATGGCTGTTACAATCCAGACTTTCTCCTCCCAGCCTACTATATTACAAACTACTCTGCTATTCCCTCCGAAGACTGTTCTAACGGTCAAAGTGAATCCCTCTAACAGCAACAGCAACAACCCTACAACAACCTTTACAATGAGTTTCTTCATGAATTTTATAGCTGAAAGAGAGCAGAGGGGGTAGATGAAAAAATAAATGATGCATTAAAACTTAGAAGCAGCAAGAGGGTCGAGGCTCCATCCCATTTAAATTCTGGGCATTCATCTTCAGTACTCTTTGGATGAAAGAGTGGTCTTCGTCAGGTTGCAATTTACTCCAGGTATGTCTTTGATGTACCTGCTGTAATACCTCTACAATACTCTGGTGAGCCGAACAAAATACAGAACAATGACTTAGGTCTGCCATACTGTCTAACAAATGCTTCTGATAGCCTAGGACTGCTCTCAGGGAGGAAACTTCTCATGGACACAATGTAGATTTAAATCGTCATGAGTACTATGTCCTTTCTTAGGAGGGAATGTTTTGATGATTTAAACACCCTAATGATATGGTTCTCTGTGCATTGGGCCTTCTAGGTGATCCACGGGGTCTTCGGTTTTATGTTTTGCCTCTAATTATTTATTTAAGGCTTACAATCTTCAATTATATGCCTTAAACTCTCTGCTTTTTACTGATACTCTCTGTCTCTTCCACGATTGCCTCTGACTATGAAATCTGTGCTTTAATGGCCCTGGAGAGGTTTGACAGAGTTTAACCCTACGCCTTTAATGAAACTCATGTTGGCATACCTTCCCAAGCCTTTCTCATAATTTCGATCTCTGTACGTGGCCTTCCCGGTGTTCTTTGCCACTGTAACAGTGACTGTGAACCATGGCGGATTTCCGCCTGCCTGTAACCCTGCAAAAAACGTAAACACGTTAAGAAAACCATGCATGGGGATGGTGAATGTGGCAGGTCAATGAGAATGGACGTGCAGACTGGTGAAATGTCAAAAACAGTTGCAGGTTGATGGCGGAAAACACAGTGAACAGTGGAAACTGGTCATGGCGAAAGTTTGCAGAATCCGGAAATTTGACACTTTGGCCTTTGAATGGAATATATAGGGGAGCCGACAACAATGCGACAAAAGCACGTGGAATGGTGACGTGGCGGGACCCGGTCGATGGCAGTGCATGCGTTAAATCTAGACCGTCTGATCTCAATAGGAGATTGACGACTGAGGACACGGCGGAGGGTGACAGATGGTGGGCCAGGGGTGTATTTCTCTTGGATTATCCCCCGCGCAACTTCTTGGTGTAACTACCATCGGATGGCCCACCCCAGATCGGATGGTGTACAACAATATCACACTGGATCTGTGGTCGAACGTTAATGCGCGATGGAGGGAAGTTTATGAATAGTGTGCGGAGCCACGCGTCATGCGATGAGTGGAATCGCTTTGAAATGAAAAATACCGCCCACCTCTCAAAAGCGGTGCGATGGAAACCAGCGGAATTTGAACCAGGCACGTGTGCGGGGACCACCGAGCGAGTGAAATATGAAACGTTGATCTGCGGGTTGAATGGACGGTTGTGATGCGATTGGAGGGGAAAACGAAGTGGGCCACGGGCGCTATGGAGCTCGCGACGACCGTCCGATCTGTATAGATCGATGGCTCAAAACGCTCCCGATACACATTTACGATAAGCACCTTTCGGGTTAGTGTCAGGTTCTAGCACCTAGGTCACGTGGGGAACGGTTTTAGGGGGTTGGACGAAGGGGGCTAGGCCTGTCCTAAGGTGGGAAATGGGTTTTTGGCCCGTTTTTAGTGCATTTCAAGGCCAATGAAGTGTAACGATAAGGTAAAAAAGGGGAAATTAAACCAAACCAGGGGTGTGTGTGTAGGATTTACGGGGGGATTTTAGGATGAAAAGGAGGCTTTGAAAAAAGGGAAAAAGGGATGAAATGGAGAAATCTACAGGGGTACAAGGGGAAAATAAAGGCCTTTTGGAGCAAAATTTTTACAATCAGTGAGGCTTTATAATGGAAATCAGTAGAGGGGATTTTATCAAAGGAAAAAATACATAAGGAGGCTTCAAGGATGATGTGTTTTCAGAGGAAATGCATTCCTTGAAGGCTCAAAAACAATTTAGCTCCCTGCTTTCTTGTCAAGGAATTTATAGGGGTCTAACAGTTACTACCGACAATTCATTAATGGTTTCTCTAAAATACTGTATCCTATTACCTTGTTGAAAAGGAAAGGATGAGTTTTTAAATGGACACAAGAGTGTCAGAACAGTTTTGAGCTATTGAAAGAGATGTTAACTACTACTCCTGTTCTGAAGGTAGCATACCCAAGTAAGGAATTTGAAGTATGCACTGATGCATGCAAGGAGTGTGTAGGAGAAGTGTTGACTAAGGATGGAAGAGTCACAGCTTATTACTCTAGGAAGTTTAAGGATCACGAGCAGAGATATTCGACATATGATTTGGAGTTAACTACGGTTGTGCATGCCTTGCGGATATGGTGACACTACTTGCTGGGGAAAATATTCGTGCTGAGAACCGATCATAGTAGCCTAACCAGCTACTTCAAGCAGGATAATTTGAATGCTCGCCAAGCCAGATGGAATGCATTTCTTAATGAATTTGATTTCGATATTCAACATGTGAAAGGAAAGGAGAACAAGGTCACGGATGCCTTAAGCAGAAAACTCCATGGCATTTATGAGATTTATTTCAACCAGAATGAATTTAATTTTCAAGACCATATTTTGGAAGAAGCAAGGGAGGACCCAAAGTATTAGAACTTGTGGCAGAAAGTAAAAGATGATGAAAGGCGACGGAAGCAGTCCGAATATGAACTAAATGAAAAACAACGTCTTGTTTTTCAAAAGAGGATATATATTCCCAATCAAAATAGTATAAAGAGAATTATTTTGGATGGGTATCATAGGAGCACCTATTCCATGCATCCAGGATACCAGAAGACGCTAACAACAATCAGAAAAGACTTCATTTGGTCGGGAATACGAAGAAATATAGCAGAACATTGGACCAAGTGCCTAGTGTGTCAGCAAATGAAGGTTGAACATCAGCATCCTGTGGGATTTATTCAACCAATTCCAGTGCCTGAATGGAAGTGGGAAGTAATTTACCTTGACTTTATCACTGGACTACCTAGGAATAAAAAGCATAATTATTCAATTATGGTGGTAGTGGATAGACTCAACAAAGTGGCATACTTTATCCCTGTTCAATCTACCTATAAGACAATACAAATTGATGACATTTTTATGAAGGAGATTTTCATATTGCATGGGATACCCAGAGCAGTCATCTCAGATCGTGATGTAAATTTTACATCAACATTCTGGAGGACACTATTTAATGGACTGGGAACACAAATACAATTTAGTACTGCCTACCACCTGCAAACAGATGGGAAAATAGAAAGGGTAAATCAAGTTTTATAAGACATGTTGCGCATGTATGTAATTCAACAACCAATGAAATTGGAGGAGTACCTACATTTGGTTGAGTTTACATACAATAAGGGATATCAAGAATCTCTTAATATGAGCCTGTTCGAAGCATTATATGGAAGACAATGTTGGACACCTATAAACTAAAGTAGTCCAGAAAATAAAAGGATGCTTGGACTGGATATGCTAGAGGAAATGGAGCGGGAGGTCAAGAAAATTAGGTAGAACTTGAAGGCTTCACAGGACCGGAAAAAGGTTTATGTAGACAGAAAAAGAGCCTTTCAAGAATTTGCGCTAGGGGACCATGTGTATGTGAGAATCAAGCCAAAGAAAAGCACTCTACGATGGAATGCTTGTGCCCAGTTGGCTCCCCGCTAATGAAGACCTTTTTAAATCTTGGAGAGGATAGGGTCGGTGGCCTATAAATTCACTTTACGAAGCCATATATTAGTGCACACTGTATTTCATGTGTATTTATTGGAGTGTTATGTACATGATTCCAAGCACATCATACATTGGCAGGGTATACATGTAGATCAATAAAGACTTACGATTTCTATATATTAATCTCCTATTTGAACTAATTCAAAATCTTGCTGCTTTTAGGTAGAACCGGACTGCAAGTTCCTAGTAGAACCACAACATATCCTATATTGGAGAGAAGTAATTCTCTGGAATTAAGTCATCCCCCAAGTGAAACTGTAGTGGAAGAACTTTGGCCTAGAGGAGGCTACTTAGGAAGACGAAAAAGTTATGTATGAGGCTTATCTGGAGATATTCTTACAAAACGAGTAACACCAAGGACGACATTTATCTCAGTGGGGGAAGATGTAACCTCTTGTTTTAATCCTTTACTAATTAATTGTTGTTACCTGAGTTACTATGACACACATTTAGAATGTATAACGAATGATGCATTCATTAGTGACATTAATATATGACTTTTATTTAAAAATATTTAATTAAAAGATAATTTTATTTGAGTAAAAGGTGAAAGTAACTGTGTGGTAAAAGATTCCAAGAAACCCAATAAGAGGTTGAGACAGTTTTAATAGTTACCTTCCCAAAAAGGATTTAAGGAAAAATCCTAAGAGGGAATGGTGCTTTGTGCAGGAACGAAGTGTGGAATTGAGCAACAGATGGTTCCATTGAGATGTCTTGAGCTGGTGGGAGAACCAGTGGAGCTCAGTATTCACCTGGAGAAATGTCAGACTGGACTTAGTCCTGAGGTCTAACTTTTGTCTCAATAAGATTACCTCATCCTGGTGTGGTGCTAGGGGGGAGCCAAGGACATAATAGCCTCACTCAAGATTGGGTGGACCAATAGTTACTAAATACCAGGTCTCATATTAGGTATTTTCAAGCAATTTTGATTTACTGTTGGATATTGTTTATGATTGAATCATTCTGAAGATTTAATTATGCATCCTTAAGTAGGGATACTAAAAAAAAACTAGAAGTTCTGATGTTTTTCTTCGAATACAGTAAATAATGCATATCTTACTCGCAGAAAAATAAAAGAGTAGAAACACTTATCAATCATTTTCTTGAAATACTTTACAGTCATTATCTATGCATAAGAAAAACATAGTAGAGTATCTTTTACCATAAGCACAAGGAAATGCATAAACAATAGACAGATATCTATAAGCACAGAAAAACAGAAAGGTGTTGGAATTATAGAATAAGTTATAAAGACACCGAGAACCCTATATAAGGGGTTAGTTCTATAAATTACATAAATTTCTATGCTTGAAAAACAAGACTACATAATAGACACACCTAGAGTTTGTTTTAAACAAGATTGTTGAATAAAGCTGGTTACAATACATGTGTATATATATATATATATATATACATACATATACATAGAGACATATACATATACATATATATATATACACATGTGTGTGTATATATATATATATATATATATCATATATATATATATATATATATATATATATATATATATATATATATATATATATACAATAAGGAAACACATTATTCAGTTGCAGTAGTCCACCATAGAAAACAATAGAAAGATTTACTAGTTGAAATATAGACTATTCTGTATCGAGATTTACACTTAGTTATATAACTTTGAACATTCATAATTGTAGAATAAACCAATCGTCGGCGAGATAAAAAATCCTAATAATCTTTTGAAGGAAAACGAGAAAACGACGACAAATTATTCTATCTTATTACCTGTAATGGGTTAATTTTTTGATCGAGGGTTTAGAACCCTGACGCAGAGGGAGGGTCCTGATTCTGGTCCCTCTGTCACCTAACCACCTTGGAATCATGGAAGGGTAGCCGAGGCATAGTAACAGAAACAAGAAATAGACTACATTAAGAATCATAAATACGTTAAAAGACAATTGGTACTTCTACTAAAGAAAGATCTTAGAGAATCTGTCATAAGTTTTTCCTTTGCTTAAACGAAAAAAAAAGAAATATGCAACTCCTAAATTACCAGAGATAAAACTGTTTTGGCCAATTTCTCATTGAGTAAGCATTAGCAGTTAAACGATTCCAAAGCATAGTCCACAAAAAAGAGGGCTTTCTCCAGAATTAACATTTGGACCCAAAGTCTATAGTACCACTTTAACATCTCAGAAAAGAACTAAAAACTATATATTCAAAGCAAAAAAGTTTAAGCCCTTTGGAAAAATTTGGTCTATTATTATAGGATTTAAACGAAATTATAACATCTCGGTTGACTAGCAATCGTTTCCTTGAACCCAAAATCCTACCTACAATGTAAAGAGCAAGGGAAAAATCTACTGAGTAGATCCTACAGGGGTAAATACCATGGTGTACAAATTAACTGAGCTCAATCATGAGTTTTTGTACCAGCGTCGAGTTACGACAGGATTCAAAGGAAGGCCAAAGCTTGACTGTTCGGATTTTCCCGAACCTGCATGTACAGTGGAAAGGGAGTTATTCTCTGAAAATAACCAAAAAATGAAAATGAATATAATAAAAAAAATGGTGAAACAAAACAAAGACAAATAAAAGCCTTACCTTACAGCCAAGAAGGTCGACGAGCAACCGAGGTAAGAAAATACCCAAATCCAATATCCAACCATAGCATTCAAACATTCTTGGAATGGGAATAAGGAAACTGGAAGCCATATGGTTTCGACAGCCCAAATTTCAAACCTTAAAACAAAAGAAGAAATTCTGGAAATTAAACCAATCCAAAACCGAAAATAGGGGTTTTAAACACTAATAGCAGTGGATGAAATACATTGAACCAAACCAGATGATTTACCTCTCTCGTTGGCAAGCAAGGAAGGAGATTATCCATCGGCGGCATTCCAAATTCAAGGAAGAACGATGGAGAAGGAGACACATAAGCTTTACTGTCTTGTGGAGCAGAATTCCAAGCGGCGACAAGCAGAATGAACTGTAGGCTGGGGGGTTGGGGGTGGGTACTTACCCTAATCCTACCCCTGCCAAACCTCCTCCATCGATTGAAGCGAAAGCGAATATAATTCTCCAGAACAAGCCAACAAGGAGAGCCAACAAGCATGGAGGGGTCTTCGTGTCATGTGATGAGGTGATGGCCATCCGCAACAGAATCGAGACATTTAATTTTCTTACAGATTATGATATCTTGCACCCATTGGTATGAGGGTGGGTATGCTATGGTGATCCGATATAATTAAATAATATCCACAACCAAAAAAATAAAAATTACAGTGAAGTAATCACGAGTTTAATGATATGCCTTCGAAAGATTCAAACCAATGTCATAAGCATTAACCATATACCATTATGCATAAGAATTATGACTTTGTATAAATGCATGTAGAGGTAATTTAATTGAAGACAGATTATTATTTTGATGTTAAATATGTTTAGTTTATGTAAGAAATTTTTTATGGTGTGGATGTTACACTTAGAATGGAAGGCCCTTACTCACTCATGTTCTCATTTTCAAAATATTTGCCACACTACCAACCTTATTGACTTGTTAAGTGGACAAAACAAAATTGATCTTAGATTGCTTCTCTCCCTTTTTTTTTTATCATAGAAGTAAAATTTTAAAGAGTCTCAATAAATAACTTATTTTATTCTGGTAAGATTGACCATATTGTTCTTAGGGGATGTTAACCATCATCATCATTAATATATTTTAAAATTTTAAAGAAACTATAAAATAACATTTTTTTAAATTTAATTTACTAATTTTCAAATGTCAAGAAAAATATATGTAAAAATAAAATTGAATCAATTAAATGTTGCCTTAATTAATAACAAAAAGCTAAAATTAATACAAATAATAAATTTTAATTTGTTATATCATAATTTTTTTAAATAAAATTACTAAAAAAAAATATTATATAAAAAAATGGTAATATACATATCATATTAAAATATATAACATATAAATGATAGCTATAAATTAAAATATATTCTACTATATAAATTAAAATAATAAATTTATAAGCATATTTTATTTTTAATAAACATATAAAAACTTAATATTTACAATATAATAAAAAATATAACCATGGATATCCAACCCAATTTATCATTGATATTATTAACTTGTAAATAGTCTTTGTTTCAATATCCTGATCCAATATCATGACTTATCAATACTATATAGCCAAAAACCATAACTCATTTCGCAATCAAAATATTTTATAGATGTTTATTTAATTTAAATTTATAATATTTTTCAATTAAATTTATAATAAAAAATGTCCTAATTATTTTTTAGATATATCTAAACCCTCTTTTGTTAGTACTAAATCAAAGTTTTAATAAAATAAAAAATGAGAATACTTGATATTATTAAGAATTAGCATCAATTCATGTTAGAGATGAACTAAATCACTTTGGCATGTGGTAACTCCGGAGTTAAAATGGATCTATGTTGGTATACGCATATGTTTATTATAAACATGTTTATTTTGGAATAAGACTCTTAGAATTTTAATTTAATTATTAAAAATTAGAATTTAATTTAAATTTTATGGAATATTCTACGATATTCTTAGTAATATGCACAAATAAAAGGTTCACATTTTTTTCAAAGTAGTTATGTCCATTCTATTTATGTGGTATTGATAAGTCTTGTTCTTGTAATAAATATTTACAGATTAAGAATTTTCATTATAAATTGGGAGTAAATATTTATGGATAAGAATCTTGTTTCATGTTTTTTTCCAACCCTATATATATTTCAATTATATATTAATTATTTTTTAATTAATAAATAATAATTTAAAATAAACTTGCAATTTAGTTAGTTTCATGATTTTTTTAATTTTAACAATGTGAGATGTATTTTGAAGTGCTTGTTTTGATGTTTCTTATGGATTGATGCCTATAAACATTTAGAAGGGATTTAATTTATATATGTGAAATAATTTAAGTTATTGAATACCAAAACACTTCTATTTTAATATATAAAACAATTATAAATAAAATGTTAATTGGTTCTAAATATATTTTTAATTAATTATAATATTTTTATGAAATAAATTAAATATAATTATTAATTATTAAAGAAAACTAAAAAATAATTTACCATTTATTTATTTTTGTTGGCTTCATCCATGAGGATGTGAACTTTAAATATTATGATTTTCAAAATACTTCATAACCCAATAATTGCCCATTAAATTATTTCTATATTTAATAAATTACCGTTTGTTTAATTAAAAATATATTTACTTGAAAACCCAAGTTAATGAGAAAATATCATTTCTTTTTGCTATTTTTAATCATGATGAATCAGCTACCTAATGAGAAAGTATCATTTCTTTTTTCATTTTTAATCATGATGAATCAGCTACTAGTTGGAGTAATTTGTACTGGTTGGAGTAATGTACAAATTGGTCAATTTTATATAGCACAACTATTTTTTCAAGGAAATTTGGTTGTGGTTGGCTGTTACACATTGGCTGCTCCCACCTGTCAAGAACCTTACTGGTGTTTGGCATCATCAAGATTTCAAAATAGTGTGTTGCCTGCTGCATTTGAGGTGCAGTGGATTTGCTTTCCCAAGTTCCTGCAGAGCCTGCCTGCAGTGGAAGAAAGTTCAAGTCGTAATAATAATAAGTTCTTTCTGAAATGACAGGAATACATCAATATTAATTGCATTTTATCACCATGTGCGGTGTCCATGAATGTATAGTGATATCTGTGCTGCTTGAAAGGGATTGATCATCCAGATTTGTGTACAGATTACAGCAGAGTAGATGAATAATAAGAGACACACAAAATCTCCACATCCATTCAACTCAAAACAAAATCATAAAAGACAAAGTGGACACAAGAGGGAACATGCAGCGACAGCAGCAGCAACGTCCCAGTCCATAACAGTGGCATGTTAACAAATTGCCATGGTTGGAATCTTGGAATGTGTCTCATGAAAAATAGCTAGTAATCAAGTGCAGGAGGACGTGTAAATTTGCTCCATGTTCAGAGCCGACAGTGGGAATGGTCTGTGCTGACTATTGTTTTAGATAAGTTTTCTTTATGCATCTATTACATATCTGTATTATGCAGTGTAACTGGTCTACGTTCTTTTTCCCTAGGGTGAAATTCGGTAATAAAGTTTTTGATCAGATTGTTAGATTTTTTTGTATTTTCGATACATTAAAGAATATAACACCTCGATTCATAGTGTGCAATTTATATAATTTAAAATTCTAATTCTAATAAGTTAATATAAAGCCAAAGTGTTCTCACAGACGGATTTTTAGAAGAATCAACAACTACATAACCTTGTAATCATGTCACATGGAATCAAATCTCACTGCCACTTTCACACGACGACCATCCACCCATTATTTTATAATCTATGGGCTTGTGAATTTTTAATTTAATGAAATAATTTTCTGCTTAAATTTTGCGGAAATTTTAACAAGTGACTTTTATTCGGAATACCTAATTCAATGTTCAAAATATACTTTTCATAAAACGTTATACACGTATGATCCATAGATTATGTTGGATTGCCTCCTTAATTTTCAAGAAAAATATATTTTTCTTTATTTAAAAAAAGTTAATTAATATTTTATTGGTATTTTATATTCTTTTGTGTTCCATAATTTTTTCTCCTCTGTGTGTAAAATGAAAGTCATAAATAAGCCATAAATACATTTTTGATGTGGAAATTTCCATGGAGTGCATATGTTTGTATTTGGAAATGTCTATTTTTTTATTATGTAGTTTTAAATATATGTTAGGAAGGGAAAGGAGTTTTACTATAAGAAAAATAAGTGTGTAAGTTATATATATATATATATATATATATATATATGAATAGAAAATACATGCACCGACTCTATCTCGCTCCATAGAAGAGATGAAGTGATTTTATTTTTTTGGAAGTTATAACTTTATCAAAAAAATACAAAGATGAGGAATTTTATTTTTTTTTCAAGCTCTTAATCAAAAGTTTTAAGAGTCTTCAATTAAGGATTTTTAAAACACTTGATCAAGGTATTTTTGACATTTATAGTTTTTTTGGTTCGAAAAGATAGATTAAGGTTGTACCTTGATTCAAGCTTTTAAGCCCTCAATTGACACTAGAAACTTCAATGAGGTTTTAATCCCTTGATAAAGATTTAATGCCTAGATCAAGGTTTCAACCCCTTTGACTCAATCTTCAAGCCTTAATTGAGGGATTAATATTCACATACAAGTATGGCCTCAATTGGGGATCCACATAGGTCATTTTCACATGCATGACTTGCCAAAAAGTGCAACTCAGGACCATGGATTCACCCCACAACAAACTACTATTATCGATAAATACATAGTACATACTACTACCCCATGCATAGAAACACCATTCACCGTTACTTGTTTGATAGAATAAATTCATATCTTGTTTACAAGTATGAATAGAAACACCATTGATGTATGCATATATATACCTCCCTATAGCTAGAAGGCACTCTAAACATAGTGAAACTGGATCAAAATAATCGAAAAAGGATGAATGATGCAAGGAGTTTCCTTGATAAATATATTAAATCCAAGGATCTTAGATAAAACAATGACACCAACATAGATGCATCACACCAATGAATAGAACTCGTTGTTACATGATACACATCCATATGGGTATCCAACCCATTAGAGGAGCATGATAAACTCTTAAAGCAAGTACAAAGACATAAAATATGTAGTGGGCATTCGTTCTTGAAAATTCAAGGAATTGAACTTGAATGTAGGGGTAAATGTGATTCGAAGATATAGTTGAAGTCATCACTTTATATTGAAGAATGACATCAGTCATATCAACCAAAATTCAATGATGATTCATTGAATATCCATAATGATAATATACTTACAATGTGGTGAGCCAACTAATGCTATATAGATATGTAGATTTGAGGTAAAATGCAAAATATTCTTCCAAAAGTAGAAAGAAGATGAAATAACTACCACCATATAATGACCAAAAAATAGAGGCATGAAATCTATAGGACCTAGTCACATTTACAAATTGTTAAAAATGTGACAACGAATATTGTAATTTAACTATGTAGTTAGAATAACGAAATATGGTTGTAATAATGAAATAGACCAATTTTAAAGAGATGGCCCGAGAGGCTTGTAGATGGAGAATTTATCAATAAAGTTTCTAAGTTATTTATCTTTCAGTTGTTCCATTCAGTTTCATTTCTCCAATTCTATTTCTTTCCCACAACAAGTGGTATCAAAGCAAGGTTATTGATTCGGTTTCAAAGGAAGAATCGACTGTTGTTTTCTGAGAGGGGACGTTGAACACGTGAAACCGACTGCCTATCAGAAGGAGGAAGGTCATTTGAAGAGAAGCCGTAGAAGAGTTGGGCGTGTCAAGAGGCGTATACCATCGATTGTTCATTCCGTTGAAAGAGCCGCAGCCCACTGTGTTGTCCGACAGGCTGCAGAGGAGAATAGTCGACAGGAATAGCCGATAGAGAAGCCGTTCGGCTGCTGTCCAGAATGGTCTGTTGCTCAGAGGAGGTCGTTTGTTGCACGCTGCCACTGGAGAAATTTGTGTATGTTGCTAGTGGAGAAAAAGAGCAACCACCGAAGAAAAGGTAGAGCCGCTGCAAAAAGAAGCCAGCCATCTACTGCTAGGCTGAGGTCGTTGAGGGAGAAGAGAAATATTTGCTGCTGCCACTGGGAGAAGAGACAGTCTGTGCTTGAAGAAAGCCAGTACACAAACAGAAATCAGTATTTTGTGTTTTCAAGACAATTATTGAATGGAAGATTTTATTTTTTCAGAAAATCTCAGAAAATCTGTGGTTTAAAATGAATTAGATTTCTGAAGAAGTGATTCTGTGGAAAAAAAAAAAAAAAAAAAAACTGAGAAAACGAAGATCAATTTTTTTTTGGGCTGTGGAAATTTGAAGAAGCAGTTTTATTTTTTCTTAGAAAAAGGAAGAAATAGAATTCAGAAAAATTAATGGAGTAGGTTTTTAGGAAATCTATTTTTTTTTTTTTTGAATTGGAGTAGAGTGTCTTCATCTGAAAGATTTCAATCATAAATTTTTTTTGGAAGAAGAGTTGAACATTATTTAAAAGACTCAGATTATCATAGCTGAAATATTTTGGGAAATTAGAAACCTTATTTGGGAAATCAGAAACCTTAGCAAAAAGGGGGAAATATTTGTTTGAAACCCTAGTTGGAAAGAGAAGAAGAAGACTAGGAGGGAGAAATGGCGAAAATGACAAACGCAAGATTTGAGGTGGAGAAATTCACCGGGAAAAAAAAATTTTCCCTGTGGAAACTAAAGGTTAGGGATTTACTGGTGCAACAAGGGTTGCACAAGGCATTACATGAGGTAGCTAAAAAACCAGCAAGCATGCCAAATTCGGACTGGGAGGACTTGGATGCCCGAGCTCTCAGTATCGTTCAGTTGTGTTTGGCAGACGAAGTACTTTTCAATATTGTTGGAGAGAGTACAACCGTAGGGTTGTCGAAGAAATTGGAAACTCTCTATATGAAAAAATCTTTGACTAACAAAATCTATTTAAAGAGACAACTGTACAACCTTCGGATGAAGGAGGGTACGAAAATTGCAGATCACTTGAATGTTTTTAATACGCTTATTTGTGAGTTGTTCGATATGGAAGTAAAGATGGAGGAAGAAGACAAGGAAATAACCTTGTTGTGTTCCCTCCCTGAGTCACGGGATCACTTCGTGACCTCAGTCAGTTTGAGCACTGCTGATTCAATAAAATTTGAATCTGTCATGGGCGCTCTCTTATCTGAAGAGGTACGAAGACAATCTAGCATTGAGATTTCTGCACCTGAAGCCATGGTAGCTAGAGGTTGCTCAAAGGAACGGGGGGAGAAGACAAGAGGTTCTTCCAGATCAAAGTCAAAGGGCGGCAAGAAGAGTAAAGCAAAATGTTGGTACTGCAACAAACCATGACATCTCAAAAAGGATTGCTGGAAATGGAAGGAGGCAGAAAACAATAACAAGGAAGCGAATTAGGTCGATTCAGGTATGGATGATGAGGTTTTAATCGTTGAAGCACTCCCTATTTGTAATATCTCACAAGATGTTGATTATTGGCTATTAGACTCTGGTGCTTCTCATCATATGAGTCTGCACCGAAGTTGGTTTTCATCATATGAAACTGTAGATGGTAATTATGTTTTCATGGTAAATAATGCATCTTGTCAGATTGTTGGGATTGGAAATGTGAAAATTAAAATGTATGATGGTACAATTAAAACCTTATTTGATGTTATTCATGTACCTGATCTAAAGAAAAACTTGATTTCCTTGGGAGTTTTGGATTCAAATGGTTATAAGTTTATAGGTCAGAATGGAGTGCTGAAAGTCTCGAAAGGAGCCTTGGTTGTTATGAAGGCTGAAAAGGTCAGAAACCTGTACAGACTCAAGGGAAGCACTCAAGTCAGTGAAGCAGCGATCGTGTCAGATAAAGCAGAAGAAGGCTCTTGTCTATGGCATCAGCGGTTGGGTCACATGAGCAAGAAAGGTCTTCAGGTACTGATGAATCGCAAGATACTTCTTGATTTGAAATCCTTGAAGTTGGATTTTTGTAAATATTGTGTGTTTGGCAAACAATGTAAACAAAGATTCAAATCTGGCAATCATAATAGCAAGCAGATTTTGGACTATATTCACTCTGATCTGTGGGGACCATCTCCTACTGTGTCCTATGGAGGTGCCTTGTATTTTTAAACTTTTATTGATGATTTCTCCAGAAAAATTTGGGTCTATATGTTGAAAAAGAAAGCCGATGTGTTTAATGTGTTTAAACAATTTAAAACAATGGTGGAAAAGAAAACAGGAAAATCAATCAAATGTTTAAGAACTGACAATGGCGGTGAATTTACCTCTTTAGAATTTGAAATTTTTTGTAAAGATGAAGGGATAGTTAGACATAAAACTACTGTTTATACTCCTCGGCAAAATGGTGTTGCTGAACGAATGAATCAGGCTCTTATGGAAAGAGCCAGAAGCATGATTAGTAATGCTAATCTGCAAAAGGAGTTGTGGGTAGAAGCAGTATCTACTGCTTGCTATTTAGTTAACAGATCACCTTCAGTTGCAATAAATTGTCAAATTTCTGAAGAAGTTTGGTCGGGTCAGTCTTGTGATTATTCGCATTTGAAGATTTTTGGTTGTGATGCCTATGTTCTTATTCCTAGAAATCAGCGTTCAAAATTAGATCCAAAATCAAAATGTTGTGTCTTTGTTGGATATGATTATTCAGAGAAGGGATATAGGTTGTGGGATCCTACTTCACGGAAAATATTCATTAGTAGAGATGTAACATTTGATGAATCATCTCTTTTAAAATCAGATGTTGAAAGAGTTGAACAGAAGCAGGTATCGCCAGGTCAGTAGATTCAATTGGAGACTGTACCTTTTCCAGAAATTCAAAAGGAAGGAGAGACTTCTGAAAAAGGTAGAGAAGCAGAGGAAGCTGGAGAAATTCCAGAATCCAGTCAGCAACCAGTCACCCTAAGAAGGTCTACGAGGGAAAGAAGAACACCAAAAAGGTATGAAGACTCTGCTTCATCATTTGCATTGATTACTAAAGATGGGGAAACATCTTGTTATCAGGAAGTAGTTGATGATGCAGATAGCGAGGTATGGAAAAAGGCTATGGAAGAAGAAATGGACTCCTTAGCCAAAAAAAATACTTGGGATCTTGTAGAAATTTCTGAAGGGAGAAGCGTTGTTGGGTGAAAATGGGTCTTCAAGTTGAAGAGAAAATTTTATGGAAGTATCGAAAGGTATAAGGCGAGACTGGTTGCAAAAGGGTATTCTCAGGTTGAAGGTATTGACTTTCATGAGATCTTTTCACCAGTAGTTAAGCTTGTTTCTATTCGTACTGTGTTAGCACTAACTGCTTTACTGGACCTTGAGTTAGAACAGTTAGATGTTAAAACATCCTTTCTTCATGGTGATTTGGATGAAGAGATTTATCTGGATCAGCCAGAAGGTTTTGTACAAGGTCGTAGCAGAAGTTTGCAAGCTCAGGAAATCATTGTATGGCCCGAGGCAGTCGCCCAGGAAATGGTACAAGAAGTTTGATTCCTTCATGATGAGCTAGAATTTTATCAGAAGTGATTATGATCATTGTGTATACTTCAAAAGTTTCAATGGAATATTCATTATCTTGGTGTTATATGTTGATTATATGCTTATTGCAAGAAAAATCATGGAAGAAATCAGCAGGTTAAAGGCTCAGCTGTCTAGGATGTTTGAAATGAAGGTTCTTGGAGCAGCAAAACATATCTTGGGCATGGAGATACACAGAGACAGGAAGAATGGTAAGCTTTTTTTATCACAACAGAAGTATGTGGATAAAATACTTGAAAAGTTCGGTATGAACAATGTGAAACCTATTAATGTTCCATTAGCTTCCCATTTTAAGCTTTCTTCGGATTTGAGTCCTAGAACTAATGAAGAAAAGCAGTATATGTTTCGTGTACCATATGCAAATGCGGTAGGCAACATAATGTATGCGATGGTATCTACAAGACCTGACATTTCACATGCAGTTGGAGTTGTCAGCAGGTTCATGGAAAATCCAGGGGAAGAACATTGGCGAGCAGTGAAATGGGTGCTTCGGTATTTGAGAGGCACAAGTGACCATTGCATCAGCTTTGATGGTCGTGAAGGTACTGTCTGCGGATATGTGGATGCTAATTATGCAGGTGATTTGGAAAAGAGGAGGTCTACTATAGGTTATGTTTTTACTCTTGCAGGTGGAGTAATCAGTTGGATGTCAAAAATTCAAGAGACAGTTACTTTGTCCACTACTGAAGCAGAGTATATAGCTGCTTCAGATTCCTGTAAAGAGGAAATCTGGTTAAAAGGTATGCTTGATGAGATTGGAAGGACGCAGGAGAATGTGAATGTGTTTTGTGACAGTCAGAGCGCTATTCATTTGGCCACAAATCTAGCTTATCATAGCAAGACCAAGCACATCGATGTAAGGTATCACTTTGTGAGACATATAATCGAAGGAAACAAAGTAGTCCTCAAGAAGGTCCGCACACAGGAAAATCATGCAAATATATTCACGAAACCAGTTACAGTAGAGAAGATGAGATGGTGTCTTGCTTCTCTCAGCTTGCAGAAAAGATGATGAATGGACAATTTGTTGTCAAGGGGGAGTTTGTTAAAAATGTGACAACGAATATTGTAATTTACCTATGTAGTTAGAATAACTAAAATGTAGGTTGAATAACGAAATATGGTTGTAATAACGAAATAGACCAAGTTTAAAGAGATGGCCCGAGAGGCTTGTAGACAGAGAATTTATCAATAAATTTTCTAAGTTATTTATCTTTCAGTTGTTCAATTCAGTTTCATTTCTCCAATTCTATTTCTTTCCCACAACACAAATTTTCAATTTATGTTTTAGAAATAATTTTCAATTGTGACATAATTAAGACATAAGTTCCCAAGGAAATTTCCATATGTTATAAGAAAATATCCATGATTACATATAGTCAAGCCTTCACTAAGATAAATGATAGCTACCAAATCTAGTGATAGTTACCAAATCTTATGCGAGGTTTCAAAGGAATCATAAGATTCCATTTCTAGGTCCAATTTCATCAAATCCTATTTTAAAATACCTTTATTTTGGCATACTTATGACTGACCTCATCATCATATAACTAACACATGAAAATAAAAAGTGGCATACAAGAGCCAATCCTACTATTTTCCTTGTTTGGCCACATTTTACTTCAACCCATACCATATATTTTTTTAGATTAAATGCCATATTCTATTATATTAATTTTATTTTCTATAAAACTTTTCACTCATGTTCTATGGGCATGATCCTTTTAAAACATACCATTGTTGGGAATTGGGAGAGCATGAAAAATAACTATGTTATAATGCATGTTGATCACATGCCTACTTTCCCTACTTGTGAAACAACATAGAAATATAAAGTTTGTTGAATAATCATGCATACCAGCATGAAAATGAATAAATGATAACCATTATCAACTCTTGTTCCCAAAGAAATTACCCAATTTTATGATCTTCTGATCCTTCGAATTCGAGGGTTCCACACCAACTATGCATTGAACTATGATAAAATATCATAAAATATATTGAATACCAGACCATAAGTCACTGAATTTAATTGATTTAAATAAAAATTATCATAAAATCCACTAGCTCTATCTTAAAAATAATTTTCTTATAGTCCACGGTGTCTTGGATAGCCGATGATTAGATGCTCTATTAAGACACTCCTTCATGTGAAGTCACTTGTTCAATTCCCCACCGCAATCGGGGTGATATATTGGACATGATGAATATGTAGTCCCACCAAGCTTATATATAATCAAAAACTTTCACTTGAGATATTACTACAACATTCATAGGTAGAGACAATAAAATAACCAATATATATGGTTATCCAAGGTACAACATGTACAAGTAAATCCCGCCTTATAAGGATCATCTAAAACCATAATTTTTTTAGCACATTTTTTCCATAGTATAGTATTACTCCTCACCTCGACTAATGTTGTATTTTTTCATATGCATGCAACCATTATAAATGTGGGTCTTAAAATCACTATAAATAACATGAATAATTTACATGGGTAGTCACTAACAATTCACTAGATTCTCATTGATGGCATGAAGTTCATAGTGTTAATTTTTTTTTTTTTTTTTTGTATATTGAATTTCATTTGCAAAATGGATTTACGTAAAATAAAAGTTACACATTTAACCATATTTGAATAGCTATTGATTAAGACCGGGTTAACTACCCTGAGTAATTTACAAACCCTTATATGGAAAATCAACTCCAATAAGTTATCTATGAATAAAACCTTATTATTGTTATCAATTTGGAAACAAGCCTCCACCAAAAGGATGAAGATGCCACAAAATTCCACTTTCACTAGATGTTGGAAATCATTCATATGCAACACCATGGATAGAAGGTTTCAGACGTAATTTAGTGAAGGAATAATCCACTCCTATCCATGCAAGGATCTAAAATATTTCATTCATATAATGGCTATTCACAAAAAAATGTTCTTTCCTATGTACACAACAAGAAAATTGTCCTCCCAGCCCAAATCCCTTGAAAAAATTTATTTTTTGATTTAGACACCTAAGATGACCACATTTTATCACTATTGTATATTAATTTATACTTTAAATTTAAAATCTAGAATATTTTTACCAATATGTGTAATTAAAATACTTTTCAAAATATCTCTATTAATATTTTATTTTTCTTAATAAAAAGAAATGGAAATACGAAACTCCTTTTCCATTATTTTTAATTTCTTTTACCCCTATTTTTAATTTCTTTTACCCCTAAATTTATTATGCAAAAACTAAACATCAGTGTCCGCACATTTAGTTAAAAAGTTTATCACAAATTACACTTTTTAATGTATTAATATGGGTGCACAAAAAGTAGGGTACACACATTGTGTACTAGTACTTAATAATAAATTCATTTAACATTATATGATTTTGGTAATACAAAATGCAATTGTAGGATATCTAAGATTTGAACGACAATAATTAAAAGAAAATATAAAACAACTATAATTGTAATATGTTCTTTTATTTTATGAAAATAGGTGCATATTGCGTTTTTTTTTTTTTTTTTTTAAATACGTAAACTTAAACGGAATCCATAGCCACTTTATTCATATTCCTCATTTCATAATAACCTACAATCTATGGTTGCTAATCAAATGGTATACCTTTTTCATGACACGGGTACCCCTTTTAAGACTAGTCCTTTAATGCTAGTCATCGTAGATTTATGTTAGGGCTATTAAAAAAAACATAGAGTGCCCGAATCATTACCATAAGGATGTTTCTAAGTTTCATCACCTAAAAGGGCTTTACAACTCGAAGGGTCTTAAAAAAAAGTCACCAGTCTCAGAATTCTGAAAGAATATGTGGGTACTATATAACTAGTGATAGTGATATATTATTTCCCCAACCACATAATACAATACAAGCAAGAACCTTCAGGGACATGGAATCCCATAAGATATATTATTAATGTTATCTTTTAGTTGAGGGATTATGGGATATTTTGTTGTGTAAAAATCTTTCTCACAATACATCAACAAACATCATGTCATCGCATATAACCAACTATTTTCATCTTGTGACAACTTTTGATGGTGTAATAACTTATACAAATAACATTAATGATTTAAGACAAAGTGTAAATTCATTTGGCAACAATTGATACAAATGGTAACAATTGATACAAATAATATTAATAATTTAAGACAAAGTGTAAATTATACATTACACGTATCAAATTTTTATCATCTCATCATCAAGAAAACAGGTATTGGAAGTGTATGTCATAACTTAAGTTGCAACATGTGATGATATTAATATTATAAATAAGTATTATAGCCTTGTACATCATATATTTTATAAGTGAGACTAATAGCCTTAAACATTAAAACAAAGTGTTACATCATCAATAGAGATATCATATTCTCATACATGTCCACGTATACCAATTAAGAACTAGTGTTACTAGTTCTGCTACTATAAAACCGATTCTTGTGATATATGCTTTCTGCAACCAATAATACAACACATTTCTCATCCATATGGAATCCCACAAGATATATTAATAAACCAAATCTGTCCCAAGGAGATTTTTTCTTGTCAAACTCTTTCTCAGAAGACATCAGAAAAACATCATGTCATCGCATATAACAAACCATTATTATCTTGTGACCAATAATACAAGTAACCTTAATGATATAAGAAAATGTTTAAATTATACATTACATCTATAAAATCCTTGTCATGTCATCATTAATATGATAGATAACAAAAAACACATTCTATAACTCAAGCTGCAACATGTGATAATATTAATATTATAAATAAACACCATAGCCTTGTACATCATATATTGTATAAATAAATACTATTACTCCTAAACATTGAGCATGATTCCATCATCAACATAGGAATGATCTTCTCAAGTATGCCCTCGTATAGCAATTAAGAACTAGTGCTACTGGAATAGTTGCAATAGAACTAGTTCTTGTGCTATGTGCTTTCCCCAACCCATAATACAACAAAAGAAAGATCATGAATGCATATGTAATCCCATAAGAAATATTATTAAACCAATATTTTGGCCGAGAGAGCTTTCTTCTTGTAAAAATATTGCTGACAATACATCAACAAAACATGATGTCATCCCATATAACCAACCATTGTTATCTTGTGATGAATAATATAGGTCACAGTAATGATATAAGAAAGTGTAAATTATACATTACATGTATCGAGTTCTTATCATCTCATCATCAATAAGATAGCTTATGATATATGCTTTCCCTAACCCATAATACAATAGAAGCAAGATCCTTCATGCACATGGAATGCCACAAGATATATTATTAAACGAATCCTTTGGTCTAGGGATCTTTTGTCTTGTAAAACTCTTCCTCATAATACATCAAATGAAACATCATGTCCTCACATATAACCATCCATTGGCATATTGTGACCAATAATACAAATCACATTAATGATATAAGACAAAGTGCAAATTGTACATAACATGTATCAAATCCTTATCATCTCATCGTCAATAAGAAATCACTATCTCATACATACCCATGTATAATAATTAATCATTGCTCCTTATCAGTATGTGTTGACATGTGAAGGAAAAACAAATAGAGCATCTATCTAATGTGTTAGTAAAATCCAATCTCATCAATTAATTATTATGGTTGTCATAGCATCTAAGTCAATTCAAGCTAAACCTAAGAGTCGAAACACAAGAAAGGAAAAATAGTAAGGCACTACATGTGGTATCTCTTTCATAATGTGAAAAAGGATATTGGGAGGATGCTTGGAAGTATTTGGTGAGGGGATTTCCCAACGTATATTTGAATCAATAGCTCCATGCATATGCAACTCTAGCACTATTTATTTCCCACTTTTCAAGGACAAAATTCATTCCATTTTTTAGGTTATTTTTCTAGTATGAATATTCAAGTTAGATTAGAGAATGAAATTAATAGTGTTATATATAAAACTAACAGAGAAAGAAGTTTATAGTGTTATATATAAAACTAACCTTTGTTATTGCACAAGATTAAGGAAAATAAACCAATAAAATTCCATTTATGAGTCATAAGAAAATAGGTTGTTATAAAAAGATTGAAATCATTGAAAATTACAATGAAGGGAGTATAGGAGCCCATTCATTAAAAAATCATTCATATTATGTTGTTGCAATAAATATTTAAAACTTTATTTTATTATGTTAGATGTGATCAACCCATATCTTTAAGAAGAGGGTGCGAGAAAGTGGGCAAAGAAGTTGTTCATTTACATAAGTTTTGGAAATATTGCATGCAATGCATCTATGTGTTATGCCATTATTTTCATTTGATTTAACACAATGGGGTTGAGCTCTCCACTCACTTATGGTTTCATTCTGTTATAAATACAAAAGGTAAACTTTTTATCACCATTTATTTCAATGAAATCATTGTCACCAATAACCTCTTTAACTTTATTTTCCCTTCTAAATTAGTACGCATGTTGTCAAGTTTATGGATGACTTACACGATTATGATATAAATGAAATCACATCTAAAAATTCTTTTGAAATATTCATTAACTCATATTCTAATTACAAACAATAAAATTAAAATGAATAATATCCAAATTGACAAAAGCTCCTTGTTTCATTTCCTTGTGAAACTTATCAATCAACATCTTATTCTAATAAGTAAACTTATAAAGTTGTTAATATTACTTCCATTTCATTATTAAATTTCAATTTTGCAAGTACAATTTATTTTCATTTTTCATTTTTTTTTTATTGATTAAAAATGATTATTAAAACATAAACATTTCCTTTCCAAAATACAAGTTTTTCTATCTCGCCATCAAAGTTCTCCACAAGGGAAACCAAACCGATGATGGTTAGTGATAGTGTCATAAATATCCAACTTCAAAACTTTTAAAATCTAAATATTGAACTAACTAGTTGCTAGGTAAAGCATTTCCTAAGACTATTGACAAAATACTAACATTGTAGCTTCCAATTATCCTAGCCATAATTTTAACTACTAAAACATAATTCCCTAATCAAAATTTCAACCAATATTTACGAACAATCATCATTTATCGAAAGATGCCATTACGGTCAGGTCTTGTGAGATGGAACCTGACAGAGGTTTAGTACCACACTAGAGGTGTACTTCGATATGTGCTAGGTGAGCATAAAGAATGACTAAGTAGGAGTAGTGTTGGCAATGGAATATTTGAATTTCATTGAGGCATGAAAAGATTTTATTATGGTCCTCATATTTATCTTTGAGCACATGGCCTAGGAGTGCCTTCATTTGTAAATAGAGGGTATAATAGAATTAAAATATGTCAAAAACCATGACAATATTGAGAGCGGGTGAATTGGTATTGTGGAAAGTTAAAAAATTCTTTCACTAATGAAGAATACTTGGAAAGCAATAAACATTTCAACAATAATTCAAATGAGCATCAAAAGAATCAATATAGTAAGAAAAAAATAACACAATTTTTTTGAACTTTTCTTTAGTTAACTTCACAAAGGAAAACATTTAATTGTTGTTACAAAGTTCTCTAGCTACAACTAGAAAAATCCACTACTCCCTAGTTTATTCAGTACTACTAAAATGAGCTAAAACCCAAAATTTATCAGCTACCATTGAAAGGAGCTCGAACACCAAACTATTTACCAACCAGTAATGAAAGGATTTACAACCTTTGATATGGAAGCTACCACTTGCTATACCTCCTTGATTCATATTTCATTCCATTTTCAAACTGAAATCATGAATACCACTTCCTTTCATAACAAAAAAAATTACTCACTTCAATCAATCACCCCAAACACCATAAAATCACCTGTAGCAATCTATGATCACTGATCAAGCCACCATACACACAAGTGAAATTTCTTAAACACAACTTCACTCATACCTTTTCACATCTACTTTTGCAAATTTGTTTGTGCTTATATAGAATTCAGCTGATATTTATAATTTTTGAACTTTGAGTTAAGTTCAAATCTCTTTTTTTACATGAATTCATATTTTTCTCATCTACCACTTATTTCAAGTCTTCTTAATGTCTTCTTTAAGTTTTCAACCTCTTCTCCCTTCGTCTGTAAGAAAATATAAATTAAATTATCCAAATTTGGAATTCTGGAATTTTATAGGTTTTAGCAGAACTTTTCTAAATCTGGTGATCTTTGGATTTGCAAAAATTTCTAAATATAATCTTATCCATGTCGTTACTAAAAATATATCAACATCTAGATTTATCCATCGACTACTGGAGCTCTTTTCCATTAGCTTCTTCACCCATACGACCTAGAGCTATGACCAAACCGCAATTAGGTCAGGGGTAGAATCAGGTCGGGACTTTATCAAAAAAAAATCCCCACCGAACAAATTTCAATAACACTGCAAAAATACTACACAACAAATCAATGCGCATGAGTTTCAATGTAGATTAGGAGGTCATAAGTCAACCTAATTTCCCTGTTATCTGCTAACATTTTCCTCTGACTGGCCTAGAGTCCCGTCTTAGGCCCAATTTATTTTGGTTTTCGACATAAAAAAATACACAAAAGAACTTCACCGAACATGAACCATGGCCCGAACTCTAAGGTTATAGCACATAATCCTGCTCAATTCATCCTTGCATCATTTGTGCCACATGGCATGTTAGCAAAAAATTATGAAAGGGTAGAGACCTTGGATTTAAGCACAGGGGCCAACGAAGGATCCACTGTAGTCTAGCGTAATGTCAACATTTTCACAAAACTCAAGCGGAATAAAGCATCTAATCCATTGTCCTTTTGTTTACAAATCTAAGCTAATTTGTTGTATGTCAAGCTTGGGCGCAACCAACCTGCTTATATGAGTTTCATTTACAATATTCTTTACTTAAATTAAGTTTTAGCAACCTCAAAACTTTAAACTTATGTTGTTGGTCTACTTTCCCTTCCAGGAACATTTGGGTTTATGTAATCCTATATTGTCAATATGCAAATTTCCTAGTTTCCAAAAATAATAAAACCTAACATTTGTATCTACCATTATCATATTAAGAATAAAATAAAAAATATGAAATATGAAAATCCATTGCATCATTGCATTAAGAGTTATTGTACAACCTAGTATGGGGATGATGTCAGCATTTTTAAATGTC
Source organism: Pinus albicaulis (assembly GCA_034641835.2). NCBI lineage: Eukaryota > Viridiplantae > Streptophyta > Pinopsida > Pinales > Pinaceae > Pinus > Pinus albicaulis. Next base: position 35,824,437 of record MU968551.1, read on the forward strand.
AGCTCAATATGTAAGCAAACATATTTACATTATATTAATAAGCATAAATGTACATAATTTACATCCATGATATCATTTTCTACCTTTGTGTGAGGAAATGAGAGATAAGAACTGAAAAGCTCTTCCCCAAGAAGTAGAAAACAAAACTGAAAATGATTGGAAATACTGTGCATAAGATCTAGCATTTTTGTGATTTGCACTAATTGACCAAAATTGTTCAGGTGCCAAAAAAACGAGGCTTCTATTAGTCAACCAAACCAAAATGAACATTGTTGTGATATTTCCATTGAGCCAGACTAGACTGAGAGTACCAACCTAAGTATCCTCTTGAAATTTATTTACCATACCTCTAGTTTATTTATATTTTATTTATTTACCATGGTATTTGGAACATAGGCTTATTATATAATTAGATGTTTATTTCTAATCCTATTTGATATATTTTTATTTATTTACCATACATCTTTTATAAATATGGTATTTGGCCCATGGTATTTAGTGGATGGTATTAAAATGGTAATTTTCCCATAAGCCTCACCTAAATAAACCCTTTTTTTGAGTTGTCTTTAAATATAAAGAGGTGTATGAAGTAAATATGAAAGGAGGTTTTATTTATTTACCATACCCTTGGAGTAAGTATAAAAATATACCTTTGGATTATGTATAAAAATATGTTTTATTTATTTACCATACCTCTCATTTATTAATATTTTTATTTATTTACCATGCCTCTTTTTTTGGGTGTTTGTAACCCTATTTATATTTAAATTTATATCTTATATATACATAATAGTAATCAGATTGATTTTTAAATAGGTCGGACACGTCAGATTAAAAATTTTAAATGTTAAACATTACCTTTATGTTTATATTTACGTTTAAGTTTACATGTTTATGTCTTTACATTTACATGTTTATGTTGGTTAAATATTAAACATTACCTTTATGTTGATATTTATGTTTAAGTTTACATGTTTATCTGTTTACATTTACGTGTTTATGTTCTTACGTGAGATCTACCCCAATTTATTTATAACTTAAAAAATTTATTTCATGGTTGTTAACACCAAAAAATGGTACAGGCAAAAGACATTTGTAAAGAAGAAGGTACAGATGAAGATTTTCAGAGAAGGAATACATTAGAGCAAACCAAAATTTTCTTTTTCCTAAGGTTAAGGGACAATTTAATTAAAGGGATTTTGTGTGGAAATACGATTATTCCTTCGATAGTCGCACGGTCTCAAGGATCGCATTCGATAGTTGCGCGGTCCCGAGGATGGCAAAATTTTACCATTTGGGACCACTTGGCACACTTGGTTAGGAAAATTCTCCAGTTAGTACTGCCAAGGAAAATCGACTTTGTGCCACGTTGAGGCTTAGATACAACACACAAAGGAATCCCTCCTCCACTCTTGTGTCAATATCCATCTTGGGCCAAGAGAAAGGGGGAGGAATTCTAAAAATTTCTATATAAACCAACCTTTGGAAGAAGAACAGGAGATGCATTTTTATGCTGGAAAAATTGCTTCATAGAAAACAAACTTGCATAGTCCAAGTGCAGAGGGATTGGAAGGACTCATATGTTAGCCAACCAATATCTTAGTCCAAGAGAGAGGTCCACCATTTGATCTTGACCTACCATTCTCTGAGAGAGGGAAGAGACGCATGCGGGAACTCGACGGAAGGCAACCTCCTTGTTTTGGGTATTTTAGCTCCATATCTTAATGGACCCTCTTCAATTGTTTAACATTGTATCTTTTTTACCACTAGCACCTAATAAAGGGAGAATTCTCCACTTTTGTTATTAGTTTGTTTGCTCCATCAAGATTTCGTATTTTGAATATTTTGTTTTGTTTTTTCTTAGTGTTGTATGATTAGTTGTCCCTCAAACATAGTTTACATTATGTCAAATTTGTATCACTAATAGTAGAAAATCATTTTTCTCTCTGACCTTGTGCAGGTAGCACCCAACTTGCTAAAGAAGTGTATTTTGTACACCCTTGCGCCAAATGCACTACCACAAGAATTTTGACTCCGCTAGATTCTTTCTTTTTGAGTTAATAGTTGTTGTTGCATGTCCTTCTTCCTGCTTAGTTTTCTACAAATCACCCCTACATTCTCCATGCATCTCCAATCACACTCAGTGAAAAATTTTGCATAGTAGAGAGCGAAATTTCTCTTCATTCTACCTAACAGTGTGCTTTGTGCTTCAAAAAATTCACACTCCACACCTATGGGAAGATAACTCGCACAATAGGCCAACAAGAAAACAATTGGCTACTTTTCCCCATTTTTAAGGTGATTGGAAACTCCTAATAATTTTCCATCACTTTGTCTCTAAATTTCACTACTATTAGGACACTTAGGTGCTATGTTTAACCTGGAATTAGCTTAGCAATGAGATAGTTTTAATTTTAGTATTTTATTTTAAAAATTACACATAGTTTACATAGGGAACAAGTAATTAGCCTTAAATCCACATATGTTTTCCAAAGAAATTATTTGGTGATAAAATATAAAAAAAAAACGTATCTTAATTAGTAAAGAGTAAGTGGCCTATATATCGAGATATATTTTGCTAGTTTAAGTTTGTTAAATTTTTGCATTAGATTAGTTCAATTCTGCATTAACATTTGGGATTAGGATCAAACTGTCAACAAAGAAAGTAAGTAATCGATGCCACCCTTGCACCTCTCGGTGAGCCTGGGTACGCATATGAATGATTTCCTAAGAAAATTTTCCATCTCTCTATAGGGAAAACATAATCTAATTAGGAAAGGTGTAAGTGGCCCATCATCCACCCATCATTTCAAATTTTTCAAGGAACAATCACACATACAGTAATTAGAAAAGGATTGTAAAGGATCATCGCATATCCACATGTGATCAAAATTATGATTGTTCACTCCAATTAATACAAGATGCATAGGTAAGCATTGGACCATAAGGCACCCAATGTTTTGGGATCTTTTTTTTATCTTCTCACAGTTACTTCACCAAAGTAGACCCTAAGAAAAATAGAGACTCTCTAAAAATAATCATTAACTGAACGCACTGAATTTTCCGCATAGGGGCCATAGAAGAAATTATAGTTCAGGTTAGGACCATCAGGGTAGGTATGCAATAAACCATTGTGGTCATAATAAATTTTGAAACATATATGTTGAAATTTTAGGGAGCTTCAAACCCGTGTATATGCCCACAGAATGAATACCCGAGCATTACAGAGACCCGTTTCAGAGGCAGTTAAGATTAGGACCAGTGCGTGTGGTACTCTTTGGGGCTACCTGACCCATATATTACTCAGTATTGGTAACCGATTAACAAAAAGCTCAAGAATCAAACACTCACGTGGGACGATAGTAATTTAGTGGCCAAAACTAGGGCATCCTTCCCTATAGGTGATGGTGCAGGCAACACTCGATCCTCATACCATTACCTTAGTCAATTCTTCAGTTGTTGGAAAGTGTCGCCAGTTCTTTCGGGACGTTGGCCCCAATACCCATCAGAAGATATCTTTGAAAGGCCCATTCACATTTAGAGTGTAAGGAAAATTAGGTCTACATATACTTTTGGTATCATAAGCAAAACAAACAAAACATCATTTTTTACATGATTTATCACATAGTGTAAAGTTAAAGAGAAAATTCACATTTTCATTTTTCGCTCCGTTTTTTGTATGTTATTTTATATTTTATTTGATATGAATCATCCTACCTCCCAAATCACAAAAAATTCACACTAATTGACATCACATGTGACCCAACAGGACCTCGTTGATCTAGGTGTTTCTTAAACCTTCCCCCATTAAACGGAGTAGTGTCAACCTTCGCGCCATTCAGGCATACCTCCATTATCAGAACATCCTTTATCAAGGCATATTTTATTGGAAACCTCTAAGGGTCATCAACCACAACAGCAGTGGAAACCCCAAGAAGGTCACCACACTTAAATCCTCTGTCGACCCCGCGAGGTCAAAAGGTAGTTACCCATCAGAGGAGTCAGCATAATATCTATAAGGGTATGCCATAGGGTAACATTCCCCAGGAACCTCCCCTGAACCAACATATTCAAATATATTTTTCTTGACAAAGTAAAATGGCGGTAAATTCACAGTTACCCTTCTTAGTATTAGTAAATGTTACAGATATAATGAAGTTAACGAATGAACCCATTGCACATGGCCTTTATTGGCCCCCCACGCCTATGAAGCACCCTTCTGATATACCAAAATTTTAAGGGAAGCAAGCGGGAGACCCTGAAAATTATATAATGTCTTTCCACCTGTACTGTTCGTTGAATAGTATCATTGGTGATACCATTTGAATGAGACTATTTCAATGCACCCTCATAGGGCTCGCCATGAAAAGGTATGTCGAGCAACCACCTGCATTGCATGGAACCTTTAGCGCCATCCCTTCTCCATTCCTAACATATTTCCAACTCCCCATTCATCATAACTTGGGAATGGAACTTCTGACACATTTCAGACAAACAAAATCTGTTCATATATCATACCATCTCCATAAATGGCAGAGATGTCGTAGATTTTTCAAATCCAATGTCGACGACAAAGTTCTGTTGGAATTATTTTTGAAAACTCTCAGTGCAGAGATTTCAATAGACATGGCCAACAATAGCCTACCTCAGAGGAAGAATCCATTAGCAAAGCCCAACAACTTGAACTGATTTACACCCAATCAATATATATTTTCATTTTCTTGCCAAACACCCCACTCCTCCAAACTTATGGATAATTACTAGGCACATCCAATACCGTTGACGGTTTGATAGGGTCCTTATCCCAAGGTCAACCAAGAAAAAATTATCATTACCCAAGATACTCTTACTATTCCACCCAGAAGACATCACAACCCACGTACCACCAAAGTCACCCTGCACCTCTGAAGAACATGACAACCAGGGGGATGCCATATCATCAACATCAGGGAGGTCAATATCCCCCATTGTAGGGGAACTGATGGTTATATAGGAATTTTGATACAAGAGAGCCACCCCAGCAACCATATACCAACGAAGGATAGGGGAACCAATACTCCCATTTTCCCGCACAAAATCCACCATCGACGCAAAAAAATGCATCGATTAATCTTGTGAAACCATCCTACGCTCAAAAACAACAATATTATGATTAGGAGAATAAAAATAATCCTCCAAATGTTGCAAATAAAAATTCAAGGAACAAGAAAAAGAAAGATCCTGGATAAGGGGGCAGTAATCATGAAATCCCCCGCGGTGTCAGGCTGGGGGCAACCCCAAACAAAATCAAAACCATGAACCAATTAATAAATCCCAAGGGAAAAACAAGAGACCCATATTAAGGAAAATTCACTCTTGTGCCATATGTGGTGTGTATGGACATTACACTAACTACTGTCCCGAACTCCTTGAATTGAAAAAAATTCAGGTTAACCAAGGACAAGGGGGACCTACCCAGCAGCCTGTGGTAATGTAGGAATGTTTTCCCAACCAAGGAGTGGTTAATACCCAGCAACAAAAACCACCCTAAAATGAGACCGAAGGAAATATCCATGAAATCTACATGGTTGGAGAAGAATTTTTCTTCCAAACATGGAATAGGAACTATGCAACTCCCCCGGATACCAACCCAACAGGTCACAACTATGACCACACCTATCGTGTCGTTAACTATATCCAAAGTAGATATTGAGCCACATCCAAGAATGGTCAAAGGACCAACCAGGCGTGTAGGATGCCATTCCAAATATGCTCATAGCTATAGTATAGTGGACGACTTGGCTCAATCTCCAGCAACCTTGTCAGTATTGGAAGTCCTACAATCATGCAAAACACAGTCGAAGTCCTTAATTTCTGCCTTAGGCGTGATTGATCCTTCTGATTCCTACTTAATGGTTTTTGAATTAGACAAGGCAAGCCCTAGGCTTCCTTCTCTGGTCACTTTCTAGATACCAGTTTTAGTTCAAAATATCACCATACACCAATGCATTGTACATGAAGGAGCATCCACATGTATCATGTCCAAATCAGTTTGGAAAAACTTAACATCACCTAAATTGAAGCCATATGAAATTATGCATAGAGCATATGATGGGCGCCCATCAACCCCTATTTGTCTTTATCAAAATTTTTAAGTGAAATTGGCTGGCAGAAAAGTTCCTATAAACATTGAGGTCTTAGGCACACAACTAGACTATAATATACTACTCGGGAGGAGTTACATGTATGCCATGACCGTGACCACATCCTATATCTTTATGGTGATGATGTTCCCTTGCGACGATCGTATCATCACCATCGACAATCTCACATACTATGACAAGAAACCCACGACTTCTATAGATGTCGTACTACCATACATAGATAAAACCATGAAACTACTCACAAAGTATACAAAATTTGGCCTAGGCCAATTCAAACCATTATCTATCCTAGGCTCATTACTAAGAGATCCACCTATTATACAATGGGAAGCCCCCGAAAGCACGGAGTCACCGGTGTGCATGATGAGCTCATCAAACACCAAAAATGACTTAGAAGTAGAAACCAGTAGTACAGACGATGAAGCCATAGGTATGACATTCCTACCATACGCCATTTCATAGACCCCATTTTTGTATCTCCCACCTAGTTTTGTATGATAAAATTTCATGGAGACTACGACATTGCCAAATATGGATTTTATGATACCCGTACGGTATTTGGCCCCTCCAACCATGCTAGAAATCCCAATAATTACCTCTACAAGTGTGACTCTTATTGCTCCCCAAGAGGTCATAGTAGTTAAAGAAACACATGTAGTGGAGTCAGTTGGCACTATCAAGAGGAATAAAAAAGGGGAAAATGTTGAAACCCCAAAGTTACCTGGGGCATTACAACCTTGTGCATTTTCTGATATCATCCTACTAATATTTTCCAAAAATTAGAAGAATTAAAACCTCTTCTACATACTAAAAGAAATTTCGCGACCTTAGAGATCCATAAAAAGGAACAGGTCATGAACAACCAAGGGAAATCATTACGCACCAATCGTGCATGCGCCATATGAGACCATCATGGGCATTACACCCATCATTTCTTGAAGATGCCTCGATATAGGGATTCCTTGCAAGCCCTAGAACAATCTAATCTTGAGGACCCCCTCCATCGTATCCATAAAAATGAAAGCGGTCAAGTCCAAAATAATATTGTATGTCTATGAAAAACCTACATCATGCTCATACTCATCCAACCCAATTGCTGAAACAAGGCAAAAAAAGGCCACACCACATGTACTAGTTTGTGCATTGTGGGATGAACCCGATCACTTAATCATACAGTGCCCTGAATTAATGGATTTCAACCGTTGGTACCCAATACCACACTCTTCCCAAAAAAAAATTTCGTGACATGGAAGACACACGTGTCACATCTATCAGAGAAACCATCACATGCATCTTTTTACCAACCTCCATCATGTCTGATCAATTTTTGATTTGATGCAAAGTTTCATTGCGGAAATCCCGATTTAGCAAACTCAGACACAACATCCATGGAAGATACTACAAATCAATGGAATGAAGCGACAAGGACCATATTATAGATATTAGAGGAGAGATGGTCACCAGAGAAACCACATGTCCCACATAATCATCCTTAGCCTCAAGACAAACTTTGTCGATTATGCGATGAACGTGATCATTTGATCGTACAATCCGTAGCTCTAGATATTTTTCAAATATGTTACGCAGTTAACCCAGTGTAATTGATAGGGCTATGACCCAATCAATATTCTTGCTAGATATGCCAGGATAACCACCATATTCTCCATTGTCCCTACATTCCCTAATTCCATTTAGCATTAGAGTCACTACCCTTAGCCATTACCAACCTTGTCGACTTAGAAAAATTAGATTATGAGTCCGTAGAAAGTTTGACAATATAGGAGAATGAAGAAACTACATCCATTCTCTATGTATCTGAAGAGAAGCATCCACCAAAAGGATGAATTACTACCCCCAAACCCCCCACACGCCCAATCCTAGCTGTTGAGCCCTAAAAGTGTCTTCTCCTTTGCCAAATTCCTCTGTATATTATCATTCCTTTTGTCATTTATATACCCATAACATCAATAAGAATGATTAAAATCACTTAAGGAATACATTAAATGACTAACTTGTTGTACTTTTGTGGTTTTGTTGTTGTAATGATTTCTGAGCAGTTTTAGCTATAGAATGCAGTCATTGTGTAGCCAGTTACACATTTCGTAGCCATTTTGTTGTTTGAACATATTACAGGTGTCATATGAAGAAAAGGAGTATATGGTTAGATTCTAAATCTTTCCTACATTGTTCCTTGTCATCCACGAAGGCTGAATCAAAATCTGGAGATGCTTGTGCATGTGATCAAACCAAGAGTCCAAGAAGTAGATTTCTATAAGGATAAGGACTCTTGACTTGCTTTCAGCAAATCACGAGTCCTAGAAAAGAGTTTTAGTTTGATTTTGAATTTAGAATACACCTGTTCCTACTTTAATTCAATAATAGTTATGTAATTGCCTATAAATTTAGCTCGGTGAGACTGAGGAAACAAGTTAACTCTTATTTTCCAATACTGTGATACTCTGTTTCGAAGTATTTTTGATAATAAGAAGAAGCATAAATTTGATGTTGTGTTGAAGACAAACTTGAGGAGTTAAAGATTTTCATGCTAAATTGGTAGCAGAGGGCCCCTGCTATCTAAGGAGGCTTTCACATGCTTTTTAAATAAGTAACTTTTAATTCTGTGTTGTTATATTTCTCACTTAGACAGTTTTCTGAGTTTATATCTTTTAGTATCGTGTTTTGTTTTGTTTGTTCAACTAACAGATCCTCATGATGTTATATTTAGTCCCTTCTTAAAATTTTCCAATATATCTCTATTCATTGAATGGATTTAATTGTGACATATTGAGTTACCAGCCCTATAGTTTTTGTCATTTAAATTCTCATTATCCTACAACCACTCTTTATCTTAAAAGGATTTTCCAACATATCACTATTGACTGAATGAGATTTGGTTGTATGATTATAAGTTAATTAGGTTGTATTTCCTACTCTGCAATTAGATAGAAGATCCTCATATTGTTACAGATAGTCCTTTCTCAAAATTGTTCCAACAAATCTCTAAATCACAGAAAAGATCTAACTGTAATACTATGGGTTACTTGTTGTTTAGAAGATTCTTATTTCGTTATATCTAGTCTCCTTTAATGAACTATTCCAATAAATCTCTAGCTAATGAATGATACCTAGCTGTGGTGACATAAGAAGTTTAAATATTCATAGTAGATCCTTAGCATATTGTAGAAATTTTCTTCTCAAGTTGTTCCAAAATATCTCTAATATATGAACAGGATTGCACTACAATATTCTAAGTTATTGTCTGTTTTTAGAAAGACCCTCATCACATTGGAGTTCAATCTCTTCTGCAAACTATTCCAAAAAACTTCTAACCAAAATGATTAGGTTGAATTATAATGTCTTGAGTTACATTCCATGTTCATTTGTAAGCTAGGACATCCATGGATTAGAATGCTCTGTTTTTCTTCATTAGGAATAGAATTTACAATTACACTCTGTTTTGAGTCTAAGGTTCTCTTTTCTTTCCTTTCTATCATAGATTTGATGTCATTATTTTAAACATAGATTATTATACTAAAATCTAAACATAACAAAACTCAAAAACATCAACAAAATATTGAAAACAATGAAATAAGAATAAGGATATTTAGGCACATATAGTGAAAATATACCTCATCAGTTTACAAGCCCTAGTCGATAATTTATGCTATCAATTCAAGACACTGAATTCACTAAACATTTTAGCACCGTTGCCGGGGAGGTATAACTAGGTAGCCTTATTTCCTATTTCCCAAAAACAATGATATGCATAGAGAAATAGATTCTAGGGGTAGATTTGTAAGAGGTAGAAGTTTAATTCCCACAAATCCACTCACTCCACCTAGACCAAGAAGTAGCACACCTCCAACCCAAACTCACATTCCATACTATATTGGTCATAGGCTTCCAAAAGTCTCAAGAACAGATATCCCATCAGGAAGATCCCCCACTTCATCCACTGAAGCAATTATAGAGGAAGAAGATCCAAGGACTCTTACAGAAGGGGTAACCTTTTTCACTTCCATAGGGGAATATATTCCAGTAGAAGAATTACAAATCCCTAGTGAAGAGGAAGAAGAGGACTATTTCTTCAATATACCCTTAATAGAAGAACCAATAGAACAACTAGCTCTTCCAACTGAACCCTATATCAATTCATAGGAGTCTATCATGGCAGAAGAAGGGGAAGGAGAAGCCTTTAATGGAGAACATACATTATTTGGAGGAGGTAGAGGAAGAGGAGGAGGTAAAGGAAGAGGTAGAGGAAATGTAGAAGGAGGAAGAGGAAATGTAGAAGGAGGCAGAGGTAGAAGGGGAACTGGAAGTCCTTTTGGATTCCCTATAGTAGATGAAGAGACTAATACAACAATGAAAAACATCTCATCTTCTATTCTTCCTAACTTTCATGGACTGAAAAGTGAGGATCCTGAAACCTTCTTATTTGAATTTGAAGTTCTATGTAGAAACTATGATTATCTACAAGATGCTCAGAAACTTAAACTGTTCCCTTCAACATTGAAACGAGCAACATTAAAATGGTTTATGATTTTAATCAATAGGTCTATTAGGACATGGGAAGAAATGAGGAAAGAATTTCTAGATAGATACTTGGATTACTGCATACCATTCAATCATAAGGAAGAAGTGTTCAAGATGATGCAAAAAGAGGATGAAAATCTAGAAGATTTGTTGGAAAGGTTCAATTATAACATCAAGAGGGAAAAAATGGAAACCTTAGATCAAGAAACTTTGAAGGCTCTCCTGTTGAAAACAATTAGGAATGAATGGATAGATATCCTCAATATGATGGGAAAAGGGGACAGATATCAGCTTCCATTACCTAATATAGCTGAGTTATGTATCAATATTTCAAGAGGAAAATATAAAACTCTAAAAGGACCAAGAGACCCTGCCCTTGCAAGGGAAAGTAAATCTGCAGTTGGAACAGTAAGTAGGGCATAAATAGGTAATATGCTTGATGAATTTAAATCTGACATTCTAGGGAGTCTTAGTGAAAAAATAGACACCCTTAAGTTACAAAACAAGAAAAAATATGAAATAGATGCCTTAGCAATCTTTTGTCCCAAATGTAGGAAGAAGCATGCCTTGAGAGAGTGTCCTTTAGATGCAAAAGTAACAGAGACTTGTACAATTTGTTCAGAAAAACATGAGACCAAGAGTTGTCCTTCACTCCCTGGTCTTAAAGTTGTCTTTCAAGAAGAAACACCCAAAAATTCCATAGAATCTCTTAACTTTGTCTCTAGAATACCTTAGCAGGGGCCTCAGACACAAGGGTTTAATAATCAAATGTATAATTAACCCCCACCAAATTGGAACTCTTGGCAACAACCTTGGACCCAATTCCAAAATCAATCTCAACCTTGGGCACAAGGAACACAAAATCCATATGGAAGGTTCTCCTAGTATTATGAATATCCACCTTCTTATCCCTCATATCCAACATATTCAAACTTTCCCCCACAACAAAATCCTCAACAAAATCCTCAACAAAGTCCACAACATCAAGACCAAAATCAAAATCAACCACTTCCATTACCATTTCCTCAAAAATCAAATCAATTGCCTTCCTAGCCAATACCAAACCGCAACAACAAAAATCCTCAGAATACATATATGATATAAGTTCAACAATTCCCAACCTATCTGATTACTCCTTTAGACCTTAATGATGTTCAACTTAGGTTTGGAAGAATACTTGAAAATAAGAAACCTTCTGTAATTATACCAGAGCAAAACAATTCGGAGGAAGATTCTCTACGGGTAAATAATAGTCTTGAGGGAAACACATCTTTTCAAGACCAAAACATTGAAAAATCAAAACAGAAAGAGCCAATAATTTCAACTCCTATATTAAAGCATCCATCAACATCTACTTCTACACCTCCTTTTCCAGAAATATTACAAATTGATAGGGGTGTAGAGAAACAAATTATGATGCCTAACTATGATTTCCTAGGTGAGTTAAGAAATGTTTGTATTAAAATTCCATTATTTCAAGCTATCAAGGAAATCCCAATCTTAGCCAAAACAATAAAGGAGTTGAGTATGAAAAAAATAGGAAAAATAATAAAAGAGATAAATAAAATACAACTGGTAGGAAAACTAGCAGATATAATGATGGGTAAGATTTCCATTCCAAAGTATCTAGAACCAGGAAATCCAGTTGTCAGAATACACATCAATGGAATTGAAATCCATAACACACTTATTGATTTAGGAGCAACAATCAATATCATGAGTAGACAAATCATGGAAAAACTAAAACTTCCTAATCTTCTTTTTACACCTACACTGCTACAATTAGCAGATAGATCTATGATCAAACTAGATGGGATAATAGAAGACATTCCAGTGTCGTTAGATTCTTGGGAGTATCCTGTGGATTTCATGATCCTAACTCCTAAAAATGATCTAGGAGGACATCCTATTATATTAGGGATACCTTGGTTAGCTACAGCTGATGCTTTCATTAGCTGTAGATCTGGTGATATGTACATCTCTGATGGAATTTCAACCAAGAAATTTACCTTGTATCCTCCAGTAAGAAAAATCACATAATTAGATGATACTCAATGGATTGATGATGAAGAAGATATACAACCTCTCTTCACTATTTCAGAAATTAGTGAAGATAGTCAGATTCTGAATACTTTGGAAAATTATGAATCTTCTTCAAAATTTAAATATGAACAATTTGAAGAAGAATCTAAAATTTAGTTCTTATCATCAAGACATATGTCTCTTTACTCCATGGGAGAATTTGGCAGCTCTGCAATTGAAATATTCCCAAGAAAGACCTTAAACATAAACAAAAACCTAGAGAAGTTTCAACAAGAAAAGCTAGTCAAAATATTACAAAGACATTCTATTGCATATGCTTGGGATTAGATTGACATGAAAGGGATCAATCCTAAGACTTGCACTCAACATATCTACATAGAGGAAAATTGTAAACCAATCAGACAATCTTAGAGAAGGATGAATCCAAACCTTAGGGAGATTGTTAAAGAAGAATTGTAGAAATTGTTAAATGTCAATTTTATATATCCCATTCCAGATAGTCAAGGGGTCTCTCCTTTGGTGATTGTACCTAAGAAGAATGGAAAATGGAGGGTATGTATTGACTGTCAAGAACTAAACAAAGCTACTCTTAAAAACCATTTTACCTTACCTTTCATAGATCAGGTGTTAGACACATTAGCAGGGAAGAAGTAATTTTCATTTTTGGATGGGTTCAGTGGCTATAACCAAATTCAAGTAGCACTTGAGGATCAAGAAAAGACCACATTCACCTGTACTTGGGGTACCTATGCCTACCGAGTATTGCCATTTGGATTATGCAATGCACCTGCAACATTCCAAAGGGCAGTATTAGGAATCTTTTCAGATCTAATACATGATTGTGTAGAGGTATACATGGATGACTTCACAGTCTATGAAAACACATTTGAAGAAGCCTTAGCAAACTTGGAAAAATTTCTAAAGAGATGTAAAGAAGCAAATCTTTCATTAATTCATGAAAAGTGTTTTATGATGTTTACTGAAGGAATTGTTCTAGGACATCACATTTCAGGAGAATGGATCAAAGTTGATAAGTCAAAAGTTGAAGTCATCTCCATACTACTAGTTCCAAGTTGTCAAAAAGATGTTAGGATTTTTCTAGGATTTACAGGGTATTATAGGAGATTCATAGAAAAATTCACCAAGATAGCATCTCCACTTTTCAAATTACTTACCAAGGACTGTGAATTCAATTGGATTGCTAGTTTCCAGTTAGCCTTTGAAACATTGAAAACAAAAATCTCTGAAGCACCTATTTTAAGGGGACGTAACTGGAAATTACCTTTTCATATTTCAACAGATGCCTCAGATACAGCTTTAGGAGCTGTATTGGGACAAAAAGACCTAATTTCTTATGCCATCTACTATACAAGTAAAAATTTGACTCCTTCAAAGTTAAATTATACTGTAACTGAAAAAGAGTTCTTAGCTGTTGTTCATGTCATAAATAAATTTAGACACTATATAACAGGCTATGAAACTTTTGTTCACACAGATCACTTTGCAATTAGGTACCTAATGAACAAATCAATTACTAATGGTAGAGTCACAAGATGGTTATTTCTTTTACAAGATTTTAACATCATTATTCTGGATAGGCCTGGAAAACAAAATACAGTAGCTGACTTCCTATCTAGACTCTAAAACATTAAAGACAGTACTCCAATTGAAGATAACTTCCCTGATGAATATATCTTTGCAATTACCACTCAAACTCCTTTGTTTGTTGATATTTCTAACTATCTAGTTTCAGGAAAATTTCCTCCAATTATGAATACAAGAGATAAAAGAAAGATCATTTATGACAGTGAAAAATATTCATGGATTGATAATGATTTATACAAAACAGTTCCAGATTTCATCATCAAAATATGTGATCGAGAAGATGAGATGCCTGAGATTCTCAAGGCATGTCATGATGAACCATGTTGTGGACACTTTGCTGATAAGAGGACAGCTTATAAGATCCTTCATTTAGGATATTATTGGCCATCCCTCTTTAAGGATGCTAAAGAGTATGTTAAAAGGTGTGACAATTGCCAAAGGGTAGGGAAACCTTCTCCTTCAGGTGAAATGCCACTGCAACCTCAGGTACACATTGAACCCTTTGAGAAATGGGCTTTGGATTTTGTAGGACCTATTAATCCTCCATCAAGACAAAAGAAATATATATTAGTTTTCACTGATTATGTAACCAAATGGGTAGAGGCCAAACAATTACTTTTTGCTACTGAAGCATCTGTAGTCAATTTTCTTTTTGAGGATATTTTTACTCATTTTGGTCTCCCAAGAGAAATTTTTACAGATCAAGGAGCTCAATTCGCATTAAATATAGTGGAGAAAATGGTAGAAAAGTACAAGATTAGACACATAAAATCTACTTCCTACCATCCACAAGCAAATGGGCAAGTGGAATCTACCAATAAAGTCATTGAAGGGATCCTAACAAAGATTGTTCATTTACACATGAGAGATTGGGCAGAAAGGCTTCCTGAAGCCTTGTGGGCCTATCGAACTACATGGAGAAACACGATAGGTCACACTCCCTATGAACTTGTTTATGGAAAACAAGTCTTGTTTCCCATAGAGTTTCAGATCCAAAATTTCAAAATGGCAGTCCAATTGGGACTTGATCTAATAGAGGCACAGAAGCACAGATTGGAGCAGATTAATGAATTGGATGAGATTAGACAAGATGCAGTCCAGAGAACAAGCATAGTCCAACAACAAAGGACTAGATGGCATGATAAGTACATGAAGGAAAATAAATTTAAAGAAGGTGACTGGGCTCTCTTATTTGATTCAAAGTTTAAGGATTTTTCATGTAAATTTCAGACTCATTGGCTTGGGCCATATGAGATTGTGAAAATATTTGAAAATGGAGAAATAAAAATCAGGACAATAGATGAAGGAAAGGTAGCCTTTCTTGTAAATGGACATAGACTGAAATTGTATCATAAGCCACTTTGGTAACACGTCATGCGAAGGAACCAAGATAACATTGATATGAGTTGAGACTGAAGAATCCTTCTTCTTTATAAGCAATTGTATTCTTCTTCAATTATATATATATATATATATATATATATATATATGTATATATATATATATATATATATATATAAAGGGGTATAAACATGAAAACCAATCATTGATTGGCATGTTTATACAGAAAATATAAGGTGAAAATCAGAGTTCTTCTGACACTTTAAATTTTCAAAAATTGTTCTTTTCTGCAATTAAGTATCAGAAAACCATAGGTTGCAAATTCACTTTACACATTCATGATCCATTTCATTCATTCCATCCATATATAACTTTATCCATATTTCATTCCATTTCATATTCATAATCCATTTCATTCCATTCCATACTTCATTCCATCCACATTTCACTTCATCCCATTTCATATTTCAGAGTTTTTACAGGTACATTCTATAGCTACCTGTTCTGCAGCCAGATCCATTTTGTAGGCAACTGATTCTGCAAAATCCACTTCAGTAAACAGAGGATGAGTCAAGGAATATTATGGAGCCTAAAGGATTAATATTTTTCAGATGAAAGACAAAGCACATCAAAGCAGAAAAAATTCAAAAAGGGCTAAGGTAAAATTGTATGAAATTATTTTTGATATCAAATAATTAAAGTTATAATATGGTTAGGTCATATGTTTTCCTAAGTTATTTTATTATTAAAATTGATCAAACCCCTACCATGAACATTCCTTGACCAAATCCCTTTCTACCCGCTCCACAACAAATCATCATTAATTAGAAGTTAACGGTAAAAACCTAGAAGTGACCTACTAGGTCACATCATTAAAACACGAGATTCATTGATGATTTTTGAAATCTTCATAAATATTTCTTCACGGTCATTCATTCCATGACAAACTCTTATACCCGATTATCCTTTATGATTTACCACTACCCTGTTCCGTTCACTCCCATTCACTGCTATTTCTTTCGTAACCAAAACCCTCATCCACAGAGAAGTCACTTTATGGCAAGACAACCCTTCACAGTTGCTTTTTCTTTAAGAACAGGAATAGAGTAGTGAATTGAAGCCAGAGAAAGGAATAAATTCTCATCAAGAAGAAATGGGGCTTATTGTCAGGTCAGAGCCAATTGGAACTAAGTATTTGGAAGGGTACCCTCAGATCAAAGGGTTATTGCAACAGGTTGGACGGTTGAGCTTTATAGAAAAATTTAATGGATTTCATAAAGAAATCACAAATTCATTTGCCAGATCATTCAATGGAGAAGAATTGGAGATTTGGGATATCAAATTATCATTCACAGAGTCTTTCATAGTAGAAGCAACATAGATGCCAAGGCAAGGAGAACGATGGTTTAAAAAAAAATAATTTCACAATGAAGCTTGGAGACAAATGTTGAAAAACCTAGGTATGGACACTATAGTGTTTAAGAAAGGTATTCCTAGTTCATCTTTGAAGAATAAATGGAGGAATATGCTATTAATCTTACAAAATTTCAAAACATATGAAGGCAGATTTGGTACTTTGTATGTTTATCACATTAGGCTCATGATGAATTTTCCAGATGAAGAAATAAATCTGCCATTTTTCCTACTTAATAGTTTGAAAAGGATGTCTTCAAATTTCCAGAAAAGGCTTCAGTTCTTAGAGACTACCTTACATCATCATGGCTTAATTAAAATGTTTATTGAGTTTCATTTGAAGTAGATAGGAGATAATTGGGATGAATTCCTCCTAAGGAACCATTTTGAAGAACCTAAAGAAACATTGTCCAAAGAAAAACCTGTGAGAAGAAGTAAGAGAGGAAAGGATGTTAAAAGTGTTGAAATCAAGCCTAGTGTATCAACACAAGAATACAGTGATGAAATAATCTCTGAGAAATTGGTAAAAATCAGGAAACAACTCAAGAATAAAAGGAAGAGGGAGTTAACAAATGAAAATGTTGAGGGAGAGAATGTAAAAGATGAAAACCCACCCAAATTGAGAAGAATTTCTAGGCTTAAGGGTATGATTAAAAAGACATACATTAAAGGAACTGAAATCATAAAAATTTAAGAAGAAGAAGTTCCAGTTCAGACCTCAGTCGATAGATCTCCTGTATACCAATATGAAGAAAACTCTGGTAAAATAACCCCAGATGTAGATCCAGCTCAGCAACAGTTTTATGACCATGTGGAATCATTAGAGAGAAAAGCCTCAAATAACAGAGAAAGGTCCCCCAGTCCACAAGAACCTCCAATTGAAAAATTAAAAAGAGACAATTATGAATTGGAGATACTGAATAATCACATTAAGAGTGAAAATGAAATTCTAAGTGAGCAAGTTAAATTGAAAGGTAGCATTAATAGTACTCTCTCTCAGAAAATGGAAGGATTATATAAAGCAAACAAGAAGTTGAAGAAAAAGAACAGGAAATTGAATAGGGCACTTATTAATATGAAGTTCAAAACACTCATGAGGAAACCCAGGATGGCATTAACTACCAGAAGAAGTAGAAAAAGGAGATTAGATGTTCTTGCAAAGGTATCAGTACAAATGGAATGAAGTTGCGTGAGGACATGAAATTTTTTTGTAGTGGGGGTATGTTGAGCCGTAAAAGTGTCTTCTCCTTTGCCAAATTCCTCTCTATATTATCATTTGTTTTGTCATTTATATACCTAAAAGATCAATAAGAATGACTAAAATAACTTAAGGAATACATGCAATGACAAACTTGTTGTACTTTTGTGGTTTTGTTGTCTTAATGATTTCTGAGCAGTTTTAGCTACAAAATGCAGTTATTTTATAGCCAGTTATACATTCCGTAGCCATTTTGGTGTTTGAACATATTACATGTGTCATCTGAAGAAAAGGAGTATATGGTTAGATTCTAAATATTTCCTACATTGTTCCTTGTCATCCACGAAGGCTGAATCAAAATCTAGAGATGCTTGTGCACGTGGTCAAACCAAGAGTCCAAGAAGCAGATTTCTATAAGGATAAGGA
This sequence comes from Pinus albicaulis, assembly GCA_034641835.2. Classification (NCBI taxonomy): domain Eukaryota; kingdom Viridiplantae; phylum Streptophyta; class Pinopsida; order Pinales; family Pinaceae; genus Pinus; species Pinus albicaulis. Next base: position 35,843,142 of record MU968551.1, read on the forward strand.
ATCTTGATTTTCTTTCAGCAAATCACGAGTCATAGAAAATATTTTTAGTTTGATTTTGACTTTAGAATACACCTATGCCTACTTTCATTTAATAGCAGTTATGTAATTGCCTATAAATTTAGCTCGGTGAGATCGAGGAAACAAGTTAACTCTTATTTGCCAATACTGTGATACTCTATTTCGAAGTATTTTTGATAATAAGAAGAAGCATAACTTTGATGCTGTGTTGAAGACAAACTTGAGGAGTTAAAGATTTTCATGCTAACTTGATAACAGAGGGCCCCTGCTATCTAAGGAGGCTTTCACATGCTTTTTAGATAAGTAACTTTTAATTCTGTGTTGTTTTATTTCTCACTTAGACAGTTTTCTAATTTTATATCTTTTAGTAGCATGTTTTGTTTTGTTTGTTCAACTAACATATCCTCATGATGTTATATTTAGTCCCTTCTTAAAATTTTCCAATATATCTCTATTCATTGAATGGATTTAATTGTGACATCTTGAGTTACCAGCACTTTAACTTTTGTCATTTAAATTCTCATTATCCTACAGCCACTCTTTTTCTTAAAAGGCTTTTCCAACATATCACTATTGACTGAATGAGATTTGGTTGTATGATGATAAGTTAATTAGGTTGTATTTCCTACTCTGCAATTAGATAGAAGATCCTCATATTGTTACAAATAGTCCTTTCTCAAAACTATTTCAACAAATCTATAAATCACAGAAAATATCTAATTGTAATACTATGGGTTACTTGTTGTTTAGAAGATTCTTATTTTGTTATATCTAGTCTCCTTCAATGAACTATTCCAATAAATCTCTAGCTGATGAATGAGACCTAGCTGTGGTGACATAAGAAGTTTAAATATTCATAGCTGATCCTTAGCATATTGTAGCAATTTTCTTCTCAATTTGTTCCAAAATATCTCTAATATATGAATAGGATTGCACTACAATATTCTAAGTTAATGTCTATTTTTAGAAAGACCCTCATCACATTGGAGTTCAATCTCTTCTACAAACTATTCCAAAAAACTTCTAACCAAAAGGATTAGGGTTAATTATAATGTCTTGAGTTACATTCCATGTTCATTTGTAAGCTAAGACATCCATGGATTAGAATGCTCTGTTTTTCATCATGAGGAACAGAATTTACAATTACACTCTGTTTTGAGTCTAAGGTTCTCTTTTCTTTCCTTTCTATCATAGATTTGATGTCATTATTTTAAACATAGATTAGTATACTAAAATATAAACATAACAAAACTCAAAAACATCAACAAAATATTGAAAACAATGAAATAATAATAAGAATATTTAGGCACATATAGTGAAAATATACCTCATCAGTTTACAAGCCCTGGTCGATAATTTATGCTATCAATTCAAGACACTGAATTGACTAAAAACTAGCCTGCACATTATGTGACAAACGTGACCATTTAATCGCTCAGTGCCCAGATTTAGTATCATTACGGAAATAGTACCCAATCACCCTCGCATTCCAAAAGGATTGGAAAAAAAAAAAGAGCTCCAGCCTTATCTAATATGTCAAGATAACCATCACGCTCGGCATTGCCCATATGTCCCCTGAATTCGACTTAGGCTATACATCATGCGCACATTCATCACCAATAATCCAGACATTATCAGTTTCAAGTTACCAACACATAGGCGTCCAAGGAAAATGATTCCTACCTCTCATTATCATGAGACACCTAAAACCGCGAAGAAAACCCCTCACCCTAGCGAGGTAAGAAGAAAGTCAAACATATCATGTGCCTTATGTGATAAAAAATACCACATGGTTAATCAATTTCAGAAGCTTAACAAATGCACCGGATGTATTTTGCATGGTCACACCCATACCTTACATTCATCTTTCAAATCATGAGAAGATCACATGTTGTTATTACTGAATTGGTTCGCAGTTTCACCACATCATGAATTTCCATTACCTTCCAAGGTTAAGAGAAGCTAGAACAACGTTAGAAGAAAAACTCACACGGGAGCCAAGCCACACAAGGTCTAATAATAGGAGACAGCTGAAACGAAGAAATACACATTCTCGTAACCATATCCCATCATCATACTCTAATAGGTCGAGTAGTATTGGATCCCATACAATATACTTAGTGAGTACATTTAATCCATGCAACATTTTCATGAGCCATGATCATGATACAAATAAATGCCCTATTTTGCAAACATTTGGTCACATCTGCATATGTGAAAATATTCACATAAAATAAGACACTTTTACCCTTCATAAACAACTAAGAGAGCATGAATATGCTCTCGCTAAAAAAAAACCATCACGGAAATTGTTCCACCATGTAATGTTGACGACACACACCACCATATACGATTCATCTCATCATGCATGGGAACCATGAATCATGATGTTTGATCATCTTTCCTTGGTGTCGAGATCATTGCAACTATTACAACAGTAGTAGTACCTTCGACGGTGCAAACCCATCCTGCCTGCACCCTATCAACCTCATCTAGTTCCATGGCACCAACCACAGAATCATATTCATGTATGTCGACCAACACTGTTAGGCTCAAACCAATTCCTCACAGCCTCACACAAAAAAATTCCCCCCTAAACATATTGTTTCACTCCGATGAGGATATATTAGAGGCCATGAAAGAACCAGATTGTCCGTGGGACGCAATGCATAACCGCTCGTTTTTTCTTCTAGAAAAAATGTGTTCGTAGCAGCACAAAAACCCAAGATATTTACGTCATTGAATCCAAACACTTCCTTTCGTTAGGAAAGGTATATTGGTTCAAAAAACATATCCCAACACCTGATGCATTTGAGGAAGGAAATATATCAAATATTCGCCAACCATTAGGGTGAATATCTCAAAAAAACCAGGCAAAATAGAAGAAATCTTGCTAGGGCAGCATGCTCCCCAGATGAGGTAGTCCCTTATACAAAAATATTACAAGAGTATAGGGATATCCTTTATTGGGATTATTCGGAAATGCTCGGGTTAAGCCCCACCATCATAGAGCACCACATTAGCCCTTAGCTATACGGATAACCTGTCCTCCAAAAACAATGTCAATTACACCCATCCAAAGTAAAAGTGATCAAACTAGAGATATACAAGCTTCACAAAGATGGATTCATCTAACCAATCACTTATATATCTTGGGTTTCCAACCCTGTACTTATCATGAAAAAATAGGGTACCATTTGAGTTTGTACCGATTTTCGAGATTTAAACAAAGCTTGTCCCAAAGACAGCTACCCTACTCCTTTCATTGACCAAGTCATTGATGTTTACGCCAGTCACGAGGCCTTTTCCTTCATGGATGGATTTTCAGGGTACAATAAAATTCAAATATGACATACGGATTGGTATAAGAACACATTCACCGCCCCTTGGGACACATTTTCATATCAAGTTATGCCATTTGTTCCTAAAAATAGTGGAGCCACGTTTCAGCGGGCCATGAAATATGTCTTCCACGATGTGGATCATCTTATCTTAGCCTACTTGGATGACCTCACAATATGATCCAAGAAACGAGGTGACCATCTGGAGGATTTATGTTTGGTATTTCAATGATGCTAAAACTACAACTTATGCTTGAACCCCCTCAAGTGTGTCTTCTGCATTAATGAGGGCAGACTGTTAGGATTCATATTATCCCAATAAGGAATCAGAATTGACCCCCTCAAGGTCTAGGAAATCAAATAAGTACCACCACCAAAAACACTCAAAAAAATTCAAAGCCTGTAGGGAAAATCCAACTTATTACGACGCTTTGTACCCGACTATGCCACTTGCGCATAGGGCTTCCTACGCCTACATCACCAGGACATTCTGTTCAAATGGGATGACTAGGCTCAAAATTCATTTGAGGCACTAAAAGACACCTTGTCTTCAGCCCCCTTGATAAACCCACCCAATTATGACAAAGAGCTACACCTTATATATATTTTTGTCAGATATAACCATAGTTGGGGTGTTAGTCCAAGATGGACCCGAAAAAAAGAGCATGTAATTTATTACATCAGAAAGAACCTAGCTGGCCCTTCTTTAAGGTATGAGCTAGAAGAAAAGAATTCCCGATCCTTAGTACACGTAGTACAAAATCTTCAGAATTACATCATCCGAAGGACCACAACAGTCATAGAAACTATCAACCCCATGTGATATTTTCTAACCTGTCATATGATGAACCATAAGTACGCCCGATGGATAGTTATACTACAAGAATTCAACCTACATTTCAGCTCCCCCAAGAGTAAGAAAACACTAATCCTAACTGAATTCATCACTGATCTCCCAAGTGCGACACAAGGATCCCTAGTTAATGACTCATTACTCGATGAACATTTGTTCTTAGTGATTACCGAGGACCCTTGGTACGATGACATCCTTTTGTTTTTGCAAACCCAAGAGTTCAAACCACATCTCACTAGTGACGACGGAAGGCACATACGCTGTTAGGTACCCCGATACCTTCTCATGGGGAACGTCCTATATCGAAGAGGCATTGGCACCATTTTATGTCGATGCCTCACATACGACCAAGTTGAGCAGGCCCTAAATGACTACCATAGTGGGACTTATGCCATCCATCTCTCAGGGATGGCCACCACACAAAAATTATTGTGTGCTGGTTATTTTTGGCCCACCCTATTCCATGATTGCATACAAGCAGTCAAAAGGTGTGAATGATGCCAAATATTCTCTCACAAAGAAAGAGTGCCTCCTGTTCCACTACACCCGGTCATTGGAGGAGGCCCCCTTTGCAAATGGCGCATCGAATTTATGACTTGCAACCATACGCCGTATGGTAGAAAAAAATACATCATCGTAGTCATCGACTATCTTATCAAATGGGCACAAGACATTCCCACATATGACAACACCACAGAAACCACAGCGTGATTTCTCTTCAACCATGTCATCATGTGATTCGGTGTGACTGAGTTAGTCTATGACCATGGAAATAACTTTGAGAATGAAATATTCTAGGAGATATCCCATCACCTAGGGTTCATGCACAAGTTTTCATCACCATACTACCCCAGTCCAACAGTTAGGTAGAATCTGTTAAAAATGCTATAGCATATGGTAAACAGCCATAAAACTAACTGGAACCATATGGTTTTTTCATCCTTATGGGCATACCGCACAACAGTCAAATCCTCAACAGGTTTCACACCTTTCTAGTTGGTATATGGAGTGGAGGTCATGCCTCCCATTGAACTTGAAATCCCCAACTTACATGCAGCCATAAAACTCCTCAATGATACTCAGCCTCTAGAAAAATGGTTGGTAAAATTAGAGCTCGTCGATGAAAGTTGGCGAGAGTGTCTCCAACATAATGAGGCTCACAAGAAAATAGTTAAGTCATCATTCGACCTCAACATCACCCCTTGCTCATTTTCTGAGGGGAAGCTAGTCCTCCACCACGATGTTGAAAAATAAGCCTTAGGACACGGGAATTTTGAGACATTGTGGAAGATTCCTTACATCATCAAACATTGTGTCCTCAAAGGAGCATACATTTTGTCCCAGCTTGACGATACATGCCTAGGAAATCCCGTCAATGGGCTCTACCTCGAGAAATTCCACCCATAAGGCGAGAAGCCTCAATACCCTAGAGATCAAATGAATGTAACATAAATTTTTATGATTATCAAAATCATCACAGACTTTTTCTAAAAGTAATTCTCTTTTGTCACAAATGGATAGTCTGCCCATCTACTATTTTGGATTCATTTATGGAGCATCTCGATGGTCACAAAATTTAGGAGTAGCCACCTGGGCTATATACTCTCCTGATAGATCACCATTCCTCACCAACGCAGTATGTAACAGTTTAGCTACAAATAATCGAGAAGAATATGATGCAGTCATCGGGTTGTTGAGCGATGCCTCCAACCAGGTAATTAGCCATATACACGTCTTTCTTGATTCCCAGTTAGTGGTATCACAGTTAAAACAAGCCTTTCAAATATGGGATTCACACCTATTTAGGAAATACTTTCATTCACGATGGTTAGCCCACCACTTTGATCACATTACATTTACACATATACCAAGAGATCGAAATCGGGTAACCGATCACATAGCTAACTAGATCCTAGACTATAATTCATCTCATATAAACCATCATCCATAAAAAAAATCATAAGCATAACATCCATCATAAGTACATTACATCAATCATAAACATATACAAACATAGAAAAATAACCATAAACACATCATAAGAGCCACCATAAATACATCTCACATATAAACATCAAAAAAATATGTTTCCCAATATACAAAACAGGTCACTCACTATCACGTTAGTAAAAAAATATACATATCATCAACACAGGGAAGCATCGTCGTAATGGGTGATTTCCCTCATCATACAAAACATCTAGGTCTATGCCCTGCCTGGTGGGCCCTCCGGACCCACGTGAGCAATATGTGCCAATATAGAAGTGGCAGTCGCGACACCAAGTGTTGCTTTGCACAAAGTTGGGCAGTGTGTCCTCTCCCGGGCCATCACCATCTCTAGCCATATGTTGTCCAGGTCATCAAATCCCTTGGTCGGAAATCCTCTATTCAGCCTCTCTAGCCAGCTCCATGAATATGCTAGGTCCATAGCACGAACATCGGTTGCCTCGTCCAAGCCTCAGAAGCCCCTAGAAGACCCTTAACATCAGTAGCTCAAGCCTCTATTGCTAGTACTCGGATATCAGTAGCATCCAAAAACTTCTCGACCACAGCCACCTATGCCTCGGCTACTTCAGCACACACCAAGAGGGCAGCATCCCAACTAGTAGCTGGAATGCTGCTACCCTCACTTGACAGACCCCCAGCACCAACCTAACCCCTAAGCTAGGCCTGACCTACCCCAAGCGAGTCCCTCATCCTCAGCTACTAGCCTACGAAAGGAGCAGTAATACACCCTACTAAACCCACATCTACAAAAGAAACCAAAAAACCATATCAGTATCACCATCAAATACATATAGATATATATACAAAAATAGAACCCTCAAAATGAAGAAAACATAAAAGGTCATACCTGTCGTACCCCATACATAGCAAGGAGGGAGACCCATGTCTATGTCCCCCCAGAAATACATCCCTGAATATGGAAACTCAAGGAATACTTGTGGGTTTGACTTCAACCATGCCTCAACTGTCAGGTCCCAGTAGCGGCCTGCCTCTCCCCCACCACCACAGAGCATGAAAACTGCCCATCGGTGCATCCGGGGATCCTTCGGAGGACCTAGGGGAACCACCACAAAAGGTCGTAACATCACAACCCACTCATACACAATACTACAAGGGATGCTCACATAGCCAAAGGTCTTGATAGCATCCTTGTGTTACTTGGCAAGCTGAATGACCATACCCTAGTAGAAATAACAAGCCAAATAAAAAGAATGACCAGCCTGGAGCCGACACAACACCACAATTTGTGGACTAGACACTCAGTGGTTCGCTGTCAACCCATACAGGTAAGCTATCATCACCAAATAAAATTTCTTAGCCAAATCCATGATAGAACTCACATGGATGCAGCCTCAGGTGATAGGGTTAGGGCCGTAGTGCCTCTCCTCCTCGTCCCAACGATGGGTGTTCACTCCCTGAGAAGGGATTGGATAAGGAAGCACCTCCCGCGGAAGCAAGAGACCTGTCACAAAATAAACATTGGTCTTGAGCTAGATCACTAAATCTCTATGGCGCAAGACCATAACACGTTGTTGCCTATTCTTGCATCAGATCAGGTAATGCAGGAACTCATGTTGTGACCTGAGTATGTTGTTCTCTAGGAACTTTAGCAAACCATATGGAGCTAGCATCTCTCGAGCATGTGGGTCTTGGGCCACTGCCACACGAATATCAGACCAGTCCCACTCTTGCCACAACATCCTTCCACCAAAGAAAACACCAAAAAGTCAGTTTTTGAACAAAAACAATTAAATTTCTTTAAAAAATGGCTTGCCTACACCTGTCAAAAACCTCTACGCCTTGGCCACACGTTTGTACCAAACATAGGCTCATGGCACAACACACAAAAACTTCACCATCCATGAGGGCCTTTCGCAAAACTAACCCTTTGTGCAGGGACTACGTGCACCATCCATCACATTTGTACGGACCGCCTTCACATGAAAATTGAGAAAGTAAAAAGCAAGACATTTTAGCTCCTAATTGACACTAACAACGAGAATTCGGGGTTCTCAGGGTGACCACAATGGTAAGCAAATCTTGGAAAGTAGATTTTCTATGACCTCGGACCCTCAAAAAGCACAAATGATATGAAAATGGGCCATATTGGCCTATATATTGCCCTTTCTTTATTTTCAAAAGCCCATAACTGGAGCTCAGAGTAGCCAATCAGAAAACTGCAAGAAATAAAGTGAGAAGCACTTCATCATGTTCAAACCAGGCCCCATAAATTGAAGTTTCAGAAAAAGTCATTTTCAGGCACAAATTCCCACCATACTTCAGTTCAGGTACACCCTCTCTTATCACTTCAAATTTCAAGTTATTTCAAAAAATATTTGTATGGAAAATATGCTTTTACTTGGGGTATTATTTGTAGGTATTACAAACACACCATATCACCATATGTCCCAGCCAAAAAAAGTACAAAATAAGGTATCATTCTACCCCCAACATGATAGGCTTCCCTAAAAAAGCTTTGCATATCCTGACATCATTTCTTCAAAAGAATAAAACCATAGGTTTCATTCACCTGACCATTTTTATCATCACCCCATCCTTCACATGATAAACATGCTTGTAGGTTGGTAGAGCCTCACCAACCATGTAATCCATCACTCATGTAAACCACACGCTAAAGTCTGCAGCCATGGCCATAAACTTTGGCCTGGGAATCACTTCATGTTCATACACCCATAATCAAACATAAAGTGAAGTTTTACCCATTTCATGTTAAAACCCTTCCTGGGATACTATTCTCTACAAAGTGGATCGATAAAAACACATCATCATGTGTCACGATTATCCTATCACACCCTCATAATCATAGCCCATTTGTGACATTTCATTGACCTCATCAGCCTCACACCTAGACAAAACAATTGGGCCCCCACCATCATCAAAAATCACCCCTCACATCATCGTGCATGATTATTCATTTTAATGGGGCGCCCATATTCATTCTTATACATGAAAACCACTTTCATATTCTTTTGGAAAGTGTACAAAGAATCTTTTTAGGAGAAGAATCCCTCCTATCCATTTACATTTATTACCTGGAAGCATTGCCTAAACACCCTTGCTCGGAGATGCACATTATTTACCACACCCAACCATGACAGTCATAGCAAGCATACACCCACCCTGGGCATCCTACCGACCCTAGGGGGTTCCCCATTAGAAATTTTTATGACTGCCTCCACTTGCATTTATAACTCTAACCTCGGGCCACTTAACCACCATCATTATTTAGAGCCATCTCTCATCATCATGACTTGTTAACCTATCATGTTTTACCCTGCTACATTAGAAACCTTGGTCCCTTACATAGATACATGTTTCTATCAGTTGATGCTTCCTTCTTGTCGACTTCAATAACCACTTTACAGGAAGTAGGTAGTACCTTGGATGAGTCCTCACCACAATAGGGGCATCCTCAGATGGCACAATTGGAATTAACATTACCCATTAATGTCATTGATCCTCTTAACGTTCGACATCAACACAAGCTTTCATGTCAAGGATGGTATCATACTTCATAACTGTTGCACTCTATCAGAATTCATCGAAGACCTATATATCAATAAGCATATCTTTCAACCATGCTCACACAGGAAGGTCCCCAATAGTAAAAGACCCATGCATCCATTGAGCACTTTCTCCAAATATGCCATGCATGTTGGTACCACCTTCTGCCTTTTTTATAAAAGAAAAATTCCCCTGAGGGTGTTAGCAACCATTGTCATCAACCAACAGTAGGTCACCAACTACAAAACATGACACAACAGAACCAATATCTGTCATATTAGATTAAATATTCAAACATCACGAGCATGGGACATGCCCACCTCGTGGAAATATTTCTTATTTTATCTCTTGTAGGTTTCCTACAGAGCATGTTGTCCTTTTCACTTAGAACAAGGGGTCTCCCAACTCAGTTCCAAAGTAAGCTACTCTCACTCTCTCTCTCTCTTAAAAGGATCACACAGAAAATAAAATATAATGTATTTCAGCTATATAGTTCTTTCTAGACCTGATACATTATGGGGAAACTGTTAACACCAGAAAATCATATAGGAAAAAGGCATTAAAAATTTTAATCAGAAGGTACAGATGAAAATTTTTAGAGAAGAAATACATTAGAGGAAACCAAAACTTACTTTTTCCTAAGGTTAAGGGATAATTTAATGGACAACGCCTTGACAAAAAATGGCTTTTACGTGGCAGCGCGACTATTCCTTCGAATGTCAGTGGTCTTGAGGATGGAAAAATGTCACCATCGACCACTTCGCACACTTGGTTAAGAATATTCTCCACTAAGTACTGCCAAGGACAGTTGACTTTGAGTGACCTTGAGGCTTAAATGCAACACACAAAGGAATTCATCCTCCACTCTTGTGTCACTATCCATCTTGGGCCGAGAGAAAGGGAGAGGAATTCAAAAAATGTCTATATAAACCAGCCTTTGGAAGAACAAGAGGAGACACATTGTTATGCTGACCAAATTTCTTCATAGCAAACCATATTGCATGGTCTAGCAATAGAGGGATTTGAAGGACTCATATGTTGGCCAACCAACATCTTCATCTAACATCCTTTGAGAGAGGGAAGAGACACTTTCAGGAACTTGAGGGAAGGAGACCTCCTTGTTTTTATTATATGAGCTCCATAGCTCAAAGGACCATCTTCAAATGTTTAGCATTGTATCTCTTTTACCACCATCACCTAATAAAGGGAGAATTATCCACTTGTGTTATTAGGTTGTTTGCTCTATCTAGCTTTTGTATTTTGCATCTTGCGTTTTGTTTTGTACTTAGTTTTGTATTCTTAGTTGTCCCTCAAACTCAGTTTACATTATGTCAAATTTGTTCCACTAACAATAGACAATCATTTTTCTCTCTGAAGTGTATTTCACAAACCCTTACGCCAAATACACTACCATGATGGTCATATCCTTTATACATTAAATTTATTTATATATTAAATCAAAAAAATGAATTTACAAACCCCAATAAAGTAGAAAATTAGAGAAACTTAGGACTAAGATGGAACAAAATCAACCAATACAATTTCTTTTCAATAAAAAAAATCTTTCAACGGCTATTTTGTATTAATTCAATAACTACTTAAATTAAATTATTAATAATAAATATTCCATAACTGTAAAAATTGGCTCCATATATAAACCCACGCTTCAATTTCTTTCTTAAAACACTATTTGAAAAGAAACAATAGAGTTGTTTGGAGGCCAATGATGCAGGGGTCTTCTAACTTCATTTCAGTCATTCTAGTAAGCACTATTCATATACAATCCATGAAGGTTGGTAAGAATTGTTTTCTAACTAAATATCGTTATTTATGGTCATGTAAGTTAATTTTAATAATAATTAAACTACAAATTGCACCACATGTTGCGAAGGAAACGTCGTAAGGTTGTGGTATAGGAAAGAATAGCATATAAGAAAGAAGAGGTAGTAGGAACTTTCTCGGCTCTAATTGATCCTCTAGAATAAGGGGTGGAGAATTATGTTTATTGGACATCAAATCAAAATATCCTTATTGGGTAATTGATGTGGAACAACTTCTTTGTTATTAATTACACGTAAGATGCGTTTTTCATAATGGATGAGAGATTTTGGCCAAAGTACTCAAGACCTCTATGTGATGAAATCTGCATGTTTTTTTTTCTGCATGGAGGATGCACTTGGTTTTGATGACCAAGTTGGGCAGACTTCAGCCTTCCATGAAATTATTTTCTTCTATCACATTCACAATGTTGAATTCCTCTTATAAAACTCCTAGAACTCTGACTCTGCTCTACAGCTTGAATTATTTAATGGAATAAAAACTTATCACTATGACATGTTGTACTTCATAAGAGACTACTAAGAAGCTTAAGTATGTTAAATCCACCTTCACCTGTCATTTGAACATAGAGCATATAGTTATAATACATTTTTGTTTCGAAATGAAATTATTTTCCCGATCTTTTAAAAATAGATTCCTCTCCAAGTGACCCTTTAGAGATACCTTTTTTTCAACTTTTCTACAATAGGTAAGTGCCTATTGTCTAGTATTTTCTGAGTCCTCCTTACAATTGGAATTTTTCTCTTCCCATAACTCTATCTTGAGTTATAATTGTATCTTTCTCTTGTTTATGAATAAATTGTCTCTATATCACTATTGTCTATCTCTTCTCTAGAGCTAGAATTATTTAATAGAATAAAAGCTTATCACTATGACATGTTGTACTTCATAAGAGACTACTAAGAAGCTTAAGTATGGTAAATCCACCTTCACCTGTGATTTGAACATAGAGCATAGAGTGATAGTACATTTTTGTTTTGAAATGAAATTATTTTCCCGATCATTTAAATAGATTCATCTCCAAGTGACCCTTTAGAGATACCTTTTTTTTCAATTGATTACAATAGGTAAGTGTCTTTTGTCTAGTATTTTCTGAGTCCTCCTTGCAATTGGAATGTTTCTCTTCCCATAACTCTATCTCAAGTTATAATTCTATCTTTCTCTTGTTTATGAATAAATTGCCTCTATATCACTAATGTTTGTCTCTTTTTTAGCGCTTGCTTGAATCAGTGAGATAATGTAGCTCATCTGGATTCCAAAATCCTTGAGTAACCGATTTTCTGAAAAGTCCTCTTCTGTTTTTAATTCTGCTATTAGGTCCTCCATAGCCTTGTCAATGTCGTTTCCTTCTAAAGAATCATGCATTCTTGATAAGTATCCATTGTCATGCTTTTCTTCTTCCATATAATTCAAATCTAAATGAATGGAACATGAGATATGCTTCATGAGATTTTCCAAATTCCAAGATTTTCCATTGCACTTCTCATGTGTATTAGGGAAAAATAATTCCATACATTCAATGTTATGCCTTTTAGGGCTTGTTGTAAGGCTAGAAGCTTCTCTTAGCCATGTCTCCTTTCTTCTATATCCTTGACTTTGATACAAAGAATTGTTACAAGCCCCTTTAAAGGTAAATTTAGTGTTATTTAAGAAATGATAATTATGAACATTGATTATTATTTCTCAAGATAAATCATGTCCTTTGAAATAATTTGGAAATTAAAAAAAAATCACATATTTTAAAAAAAATCATTATTAATTTAATTTTTTATATATTAAGACATAACACTTATGAATTATAAAAAAATTGTAACATAAATAATATATAACAAAAAAAACCATGCATTTTTGGAATAATAAGATAGTTGTAACAAAAATAATACATAACAAGAAAAATTATGTATATTTGGATGTACGAAAATTTAGATACATTTTATTAAGTAAAATCTTAAAATAATAATGGTTATAAACATTTAAAAATAACTTTATTAAATAATTAGTTTAGATCCAGAATTAAGATTGATTTAGGCCATCTTAGTTCCCCCCTATAAAGAAACTACATTCCACATGAATACCATGGGTCAATACCATGGGATGTATTTAAAGTATCATTATTTTATTTTATTATTTTTATTTTTTATTGTATTTTAACCTAGCTAAAATGTCCATTACATTATGTGAACCTTTTTATTTAATTTACTTTTATTTTTAATTTTTTGTAATTTGAAATAATCAACATTTTAACTTAAAAGTCACCAAAAAGTAAATTCAATCTAACTTATTAAAAAAAAAAAATTAAGATCATAAAAACGATATATAATAACATTTACTTGATCTAATGGCCTAAAACATTTCAATCGTCTAACATTTGACATTTGATCCAATGGCTCAAGCATGGACAGAGTGGCAGTTAGGGGAGTTGTTTTCAAATAATGACTAACTAGCAATTGCACCATATGTTGCAAAGGAAACACTGTAAAGCAATAACCTAGGAAAGATTAATATAGATAAAATTCTCTCACATGAATCTAAATTTATAACTATAATCATATTTAATTAAATATTAAATAAAACTGAGAAAATATAGTTAAAAGAATCAAAACATACAACTTTTTTCTCAATTTTTATATATATCTATTTACATACACATTATAAACTAATTTTATATATATTTTTCATAAATAAAATTTTATATACATCTCTTTATAGTTAAAATTAAGATATATTTTCTTAATGATTAAAAATAAACATTTGTTAAACCCAATAATCACAAAGCATGAACAATATAATATTTTTCATATATCAACCACACATTTGGACACTTATAATTACCAAAAACTCGAACAATGCGAAAATCACCCGAACAATGCAGCAGTCCTCACAGCGGCCAAGACTCGGTGCTGTACATTAACGATGCCTTTCCAAATGCTTCTTTTAGTGGAGCGATTCAAGATTTTGTTCGATTTATTTCAGTTGCTTCGATTTTAGTTTAGTATAGTTTTAAATTAATCTTCTTTTAGTATGTTTTTATATGGTATCGGAAAATGGCTTCGGTATTTCAAGTTTAAGATCGGATTGCGAGCTATCCATCTGCATCTGGGCTGCATAGTTGACGAGAATTTAATATCCACCCACAACTCATCGTCAGTATACAGATAGACTAAAAAAATAGAGAAAATAGCCTGAAAATCTTCACTTTGTTCCAGATTCCAGAGTTCATTTGTAGAATAATAGCTCTACCTAAATCTTTCAACTCCGCAAAGGCTATCTAAAATCACTTCAAAGTGATAGATGTTAATAACTGAATTATGATAAAATTTTTACCATATAAAAAGAATTATAAATATTTTAATAATTTGCAATCACCATACTTGCAACAATTATGCACTATGCAATGTAGGCCTCTAACGTCATATCAAGAATCATATCAATTTCTTTCTGTGCACACCTTCGCTTTTGTGAAATGTGATAATTGAGCAGGAGGTGCAACCTTTCTCGCCTGCACATGATGCAATGGATTCTCCGGCATTTCGCTGCCTAAATCTTCTACCCACAATGGATTCTCCCACCCCCTTTTACACTGAGAATTCACGCACTATCACAACCACAGAGCCTAAGGACCATGTGGTGATGCTCCCTTTCATGACTCAGTGCCATATTATCCTCTTCCTAGAGCTAGTCAAGTTGCTTTCCAAACGAATCGGATTTGCCATCGGATTTTCCATCACCATAGCCAGTACGCTTCTCAACATTCGAATTCTGCAACCCAAGATCGAATCCACTGGCCTCACTTTGGATATATCTGCTGGCGGAGCTGTAATTCAAACAACAGGTAAACTACTATATGAAGTGAAGTGCAATGTTTTGCATAACTACTTGTAAACCCAGAAACAGAAATGGAGATCTTGTGGTGCATGTAGTTGTGATTACTATTCTAATATATATGCCGGAAGGCATACACTTTCCGAATTCCTACTTTATTTACAGATTTCTCAAAGACCAAATCTGGTGGCGTGCAATATAAATAGAAGAACGATTAAGTTCTCTCCTAGTTGATTTTATTTATTGTTCTAGGGTTTTAATTATCACTGTAAATAAAAAATCTAAGAAAACCTAAAGTTCATTTTTATGTTGGTGCTGTATTGAACATCATTCTATAACTGCATAGCATTTCTATATCTATCCCCAATTTATGAAAGAACTCACAGATTTCACAGCCGTATGAATACCAATCCTCTGGAGCAGCATTTAAACTGAGCTTAATCAAAACCAACCA
Organism: Pinus albicaulis; assembly: GCA_034641835.2. Lineage (NCBI taxonomy): Eukaryota > Viridiplantae > Streptophyta > Pinopsida > Pinales > Pinaceae > Pinus > Pinus albicaulis. The sequence goes on from MU968551.1 coordinate 35,859,001, forward strand.
ATTCCCCACAGCTGCCAGAAACAACACAAATTTGAAGCCCTTTAGAGCATAGTTAGGGATATCAGGGGTTGTTATCTCTCTGTCTTTCAAAACAAATTTGAAGCCCTTCAATTCCATAAACCCTTAAGTCAAAGAAATTCATGGAAATCCATTGAACCAAGCCATTAAGAAGAATCACTCAAACTCCATGCCGCATCACGAACTGGTAATTAGCGAGAATAAATAACAAAACCAAAGAAATCCAACAATTTTTCTTGTTTCGCAAAAAAACTAGACAAAAACACAGCATTGAAGCCAACTAGATACCCAACACTCATAAGTAGAAATTCTAAAGCACATAAAAACAAGCATACACCGTAGAGTCTATTTAACAGAAAAATACCAAAATCACATAATCAGCGGAAAAAAGAAAATGCAAAAGCAAAATAAAACTGCAGAAAACCTCTGGGCAATGGACCTTGACCTCGTAGAGACAGGACTATGCCCAGTGCCGCAGGTCGGTGAAGGATAACATTGCTCACGATTCCGGTGTCGCTTAGAACACAGATTCGTTGTTTCCTTCTGCAGACGAAGGTGGCCAAGCTCCCTACCAGGTTGCAGCCATCAGAGATCTCCAAGACATGGCCACAGAGGGCGTCAGGTTTTCCTTGGTCATCATGAGAATGGAGCACCCAGCGTTCTCACATTTTCGCTGATCGAAAAGGAAGAAGTCCATTATTTATAAAACTGTTTCTTTTAACTAATTAATAATAATGGTTTTTAATCCTAAGGTAGCGAGTTTCTCAATCGTCTAACATCCAAATCTATGGTGTAAAATAGTACATCTGGCAGTTTAGCAAAGTTGTTTTCAAATAAGAACACTTTACAGCGTAATAAACTATATTCGACATGAATACCATGGTTCAATACCATGAGCTGTTTTTATAGTTTATTATTATTTTATTTTATTATTTTTATTTTTTATTGTATTTTAATGTAGTTAAAATGTTCATTACATTATGTCAATCTTTTTATTTAATGTACTTTTATTTTTATTTTTGTGTAATTTGACATAGTCAAAATGTTAAACATGACATTACAACATTTCTATTATACACCTAAAATCAGTCTAACTTATTAAAAAGAAAAAGAAAAAACTAACATTATAAAAAAACATTGACAACTAGGGAAGTTGTTTTCAAATAAAATCAATACCATGGGTTGTTTTATAGTTTATTATTATTTTATTTTATTATTTTTGTTTTTTTATAGTATTTTGACCTAGTTAAAATGTTTATTACAATATGTCCATCTTTTTATTTAATTTACTTTTATTTTTATTTTTGTGTAATTTGACATAGTCAAAATGTTAAACATGACATTACAACGTTTCTATTATACACCTAAAATCAATCCAACTTATTAAAAAGAAAAAAACTAACATTATAAAAAAAAGAATATAAAACTATTTACTTATGAATTTAATGACCTAAAACATTTCAATCATCTAACATTTGATCCAATGGCTCAGACATGGACACATTGGCGGCTAAGGAAATTGTTTTCAAAACCAAAAATTTTGAATTAATATTGTGATAATATATTGAATTAATATTGTGATAATATATTCATTGATGTCAAGATTTACAAAGATAAAAAGACCAATATTAGAAGTTCTTTCTATTTAATATTTTCAATATTTGAGAAATTAATTGTAAATGCTAACAAAAAAAGAACTGAATTTAATTTGTTTTAGGATAAAATTCAATATTAGAGAAATTATGATTAAAACTATTTAAATTTTTTTTTTTTTAATTCTTTTCAGATCGAAAAAATTTAGATATATATGCTAGAATTTTTCAACTAGACCCATTTGATATATATTCCTTGGCATATTTAATAAATTAACATTTGTGTACTATAAATTTTAACAATTATCATAAGAAGCAAATTCAATTTGAATTTTGATATAATTCATCTATAGTCACTAAATTAGAATTTATGTGCTGTAAATTTCAAGAAAAAGCAGTTTCAATTTGTTGACATTCATACCGTGAATTTCAAGGACCTGCGTAGCAAGAAATATCAATTCCAAAACTAAAAAAACAGACCACAGACATGAAGTGCCCTGTTGGCTTTTATGAATTTGAGCAGTCGACCCCCATATTTGTGGACTAAGATTGACTGGAATGAAATAGAGAAAGATAAATATTCTCACCGAATATGCTAGAATCGAAAGCGCTGTAATCCCACACTAGAAGTAATTTGGTTTATTCAGGTTACTGTGGGTTTGCAAGAAATATTCTCACCAAATGTGCTGGAATCAAAAGTGCTCTAATCCCGCACTAGAATTAATTTGGTTTATTCAAGTTGTTGCGGGTTTGCAGGCAGGTCGCCTGGCAGGTGGCATCTACCCATGTGGTGTGGTCACTGCTTTTATTGTGAATGCGGATAAGTGGAGCCTGGAGGTGGCACAAAACCTGAATCGCAGGCTACATGAGGCATAGACAAAACTATAAAATAGATACCCAATTTCACCAACATCACATGTAGTATAAAGCTTGTTGCTTCTTTGTTGTAATTTCAAAAGATGATGTTGAGGTTATGCATCACCTTGGTTTGTTTCAGCACAACGAGGAATTTATAAAAACTATCGTCATCTCTGTGCTTGCAGGGTCACTTCAGAATTGGATGGATGCCATCAGCCTCTGCCTCCTCTCCATTCCTAATCCAACGCGATGATGATTCTAGACGCTGCTTCATCGTGGTTTCCGTGGAGTATTCCATCACCACTAACCAGAACCAGTGGTAGATGGGCATCGATCCCAGAACCTCTAAACAATGATTATCTCACGGGCCATCGGTGAGACTGGCTTAATAGCGGTGAAGGTATCCTTATCATTCTTAGGGTTTATAAAATGAAACCACCAAGTCCAAATTGTTAAGTAAACGAGTACAACATGTTCGATGATGGAATATTGCTCACCAAAAAGGGAAGAAGAATAATTATAGACAACTTTCACAAACTGCATTGAGTTGTTTTCAAGTAACTCCAATCTCCATATCCATTTAGTCGCATAACACCTTTTTTTCTAATAAATTTATGTCAAATCAATTGTCATCGCCAGTAATGTGAACCGTACACCACTATTGCATAATAAATGACATGCATGCCCGGAACCACTAAAACCTAATCAGTGATATATATGTTTTTCACCTAACCTACAAATAAATATATAAAACATATATATATAATTTAAAACTGCTGATTTTTTTTATATGCCCATGATTTTATCATTTTTCTCTATTATTTACCTTGATATTGACGAATTTAATTTAAAATAATCTGTATTTTACAATTAAAAAAGAGGAAAACGAATAAACGAGCGTCAAATTTAACCCAATTAAAAATTTGACCCAATTAAAAAAAGAAAAACAGAAAAACAAGCGTCAAATTTAACCCTTAGAGCGACCTTCGCCTCCACCGACAACAAGGTCACAAAAAGTTCAACATATTGAAGTTAAAACCTCTATCTAAATGTATACCACATCGGGAAACACATCATCATATGTCAAACCATCTGGACTGGATCATGTCATCAGGATATCTCAAAAAATAATGTATGATTTTTTTTTGAACAACTCTCAAAAAGTTTATTCTAAAAAGAAAAAAATGTTTTTAAAATAGTGGTGATATATGTTTTGTTAAATTTTTATCTTTGGCCATTTATTTATTTTTTAAATGTAATGCATAAATGAATTAAAAACTCTTACATGTATGTAAATTAAAGAATTTTAATAAATTTAACATATTATGGTAGCAATTTTATTTTAATAAATTTAAATATGAGTAATAATATTTTTGAATTAATTATATTATTAAGATTTGATTGATTATTTGAACTAATTAATATGATTCATTTTCAAAATAAAAATGAAAAAATCAATCGATCTTAAAAAATAAATAACAAAAATACATCAAAATAATTATTAATAAACAGAAATCTACCATCTAAAATTTAAATATCTTAAAAAAGAAAAATGCAAACTAAATGCATAGGTGCCAGCTTACCGGATTCAGCTTCCTAGATTCATTTGTCAATAAAAATCTTTTCATATATTAGGCTGGTCAGGTTGACAATCCCATACGAACTACCAATTCAATTTTAGAGGAGCAAATGGTAAAACGACGAATTCGTCCATCCTCTTTTACTGTAAAAGAGAGGTACACCAAGTTGGTGAACTACCAATTTTAGAGGAGGAAATGGTGAAACAATGGATTCGTCGATCCTCTTTTACTGTTAAGCCTTGTAAAAGAGAGGTACACCAAGTTGGAAAACACTTGTTCAACTAGGAGGATAGTTTGGTATGTGATTGTTTGGTATTTAATATGTATTTATAGAGTACCATTGAAGTGTTATTTGGAGTTATAATATAATTTTTATTTTTATTTTTATTTTTGATAAATGTAATTTAAAGTATATAAAATTAGTTATTTTATTGTCATTAGATTTAGAAACTTGTAGATCTAAAGTTATTTATGTGATTTATCTCGAAGAGTTTTGTTTAGTCATTTCATTGAGAGTTGTTTTAAGTGGATTTTTCGGAGTTTCTTTAAATTAGTTTTTTGATTGCATATATGAATTCAACACTCTAAAAACTCTCTTGGTGTAACCACCATTTTAGTGGAAACAAATAGTTAGATGTTTTTATTATTAATTAAGGATTAGTTAGGATTGCTGTGTCATTTCAATGAGAATATGTGAACAAAAATCAAATTTTATTTTTAATAAAGATTTACTGTGAAATTGGTTTCATAAGTAAATTGTTGGTAAAAAGTAAATCAAGATCTGGTGTTAGTTAGAAAAACAGTTTTCACAGTTATCCAAAAACTCTGGAATAAATAAAGCATTCCAAGGAGAGTTTGGGGTTGGATCTGTGCACAAAGAAACTCTGTTAGGCTGGAAGGAGAACACATTTTCTAGAACAGACTAATCTCTGGGTTGGAGATCTGGACCGGATTGTCCCGTGATCTCCCCAGGACTACTGTTTTTCACTGGAGTTGGAGAGGTGGACCCGACTGTCCCGAGATTCTCCTCCAGGATTTCTGTACTAACGACGACCCATACTTGAGCTCGGGGGAGAGCTGCAGGACGTAATCGCCCAGCTCGTGGAAGGGAGGCATAAACTACATCACTCGGATTCGAGCCAGATGAGTAGGATACATTAGTTGTGATTAACAGAAAGGAAGAAGAATCGAACAATACCTGGCACCGAAGGAATTTTTCACACCTAAAAACGCCATCTTCTGTCAGGCTTGGCATAACCCTAAGAACAACAGGTTTCGCCTCCAGATGCAACGGCAAGGTGTAACAATGAACTGAGGAATCAGTTACCAAGCGGGTAGACATTATCCAACCCTAAAGAATCCTCACCGTAGGATTAAGATCCAAATCAAGGGCCAGATTTCACCGGTGACTAAGCGATGGGACAGGGTCGAACCCTCGGGATTAATCATCGGCGTAATCCATTGCTTGTTTAATAACCATTGCTTGTTAAATAAAATCCCAAAGTTAAAAGAAACACATATGTGTAGAACCATAGAAACTTAACAAAAATACGATGCCGTGTCATGTGACATTTATTAACCATAGGTACAATCATTCATTTAAACCGAGACCATAAATCTAGTTGTGATACAGTCGGACAATAGAGCTGACAAGGAATTCAAGCATACATGAGAGGTACGCATCCTTTGTACGTGGGAGCCATAACCTGGCCTTAAATGTTTATCGTGTTTGAAATTATAGAGGATAGCTGTCTTACCTGGCTCACGAATAATTTAAACAGATTGAATATGGAGGATAGTAAGGGTTAGATTGGTGTAAATTTTTTTATTTTTTTTTATGTGGTAATTTGTTTTAAGCTGTGTACGTTACAAGTGGTATCAGAGCCTGTTACAACGCTGGGACTCTATTGGGCCAACTGACGTTACAATTGTATGTATGTATTGCACAGTTAGATAAATAGATGGAACGACAAACAAGACAGACACCTTTACGACAGCAACAGCGAAATGTCGGAGAAATTCAACCTCCAACAGAGGGAAATCCCGAAATGTGGGTTTAGCTGGGAATAGAGCAGCATCAGCGGTCTAATAGACTAATTGAAGAGCAGCAACAACAGACTCGCATTTTGTTGCACACAGTGCAACAGTTATAGGAAGAAATGGAGAGAGTGTAAAGGGAAAATGCTAGGATGATGCAGGATCAGGAGAGGATCTTAAAAAGCCTTTCCGATAAACAAAATCAAAGGATTGAGAAGCCCAGTGCTGGCCGAGAATACCGGAAGGGAATGAGAAGCAAACAGATGAACAAAATATAAGCCAAAAAGAAAGAAGTGTGTCACAGCGGAGTCATCCAAGCAGAAATTTTAATGAGGCTGAATCTGAGAATGAAACCGAACGGAAGACAAGCAAAAAGCAAAAGGTGGAGCTACACGGAGAATTCAGAAAGATAAAGCCACCTACGTTCGATGGTGAAAAAGAGGAAGTGGCAGAGGCATGGTTGATTAATATGAACAAATATTTTCAGGTGTATGATTATGACAGTGGTCTTAAAGCATGGCTAGCCATTTACCAGCTAAAAGACAAAGCCACCTTATGGTGGGAAGAAGTGAAGAACGTGCGGGGAATAGAGGATCAAGATGTGACATGGGAAAAGTTTCAACAATACTTCAAGGACAAGTATTTGACTGAGCGCTTTTATGATGAAAAGGCTCAAGAATTCCATGAATTAAGGCTAGGACAACTGACCATGGATGAGTTCATCACCAAGTTTACATCATTACTGCGCTATGTACCGTATTTAAGGGAGGAGAAAGCCAAAGTTCAAAGATTTCTGAGCAGTTTACCTGTCCACATGAAAGAGCGTATCAAGTTTGAAAATCCTAAGACAATGGATGAGGCTATTAGAAAGGCAAGGCTGTGTTATCAGCAAGCGAAAAACAAGATAGACCAAGGAAAAGGATGGCAAACAAGGAAGGATAACAGAAACAATGCTGGATTCAAGAAAGGCAAAACTAGCAATTTCAGAGGTACCGCTAGAACCTCAATCAACAAGCAATTCGGTAGGAACCATTAGCGGATTAGATGGCCTGGGGAAGATAAAACGGTGGAAGCTTCAAGTAAACCTGAACAGCCACAAAACCATAGGCCACCTCTGCAGTGTTGGGGCTGCGGGGCAGCGCACTACTACCGAGATTGCCCACAACGAGGTAAAACCGAGGCAGTAAATAATTTGCAAGAAGCCTCTACTGTGGGAGATGTTGCTCGAAACATACCCAGAATTAACGCAGCATCGGAGGACCGGCAAGCCGATTTTCAGCCTACCATGATAGAACTGGAAGGTAATTTGTTATCCCAAACTGTTTCTGTTTTGGTAGATCCGGGAGCCAGTTTAAGTTACATAAGTCCTAAATTAGTAGAAATCTGTAAATTTCCAAGTCAAAAGTTTAAAAAGACATGGTTGGTCCAGTTAGCTACAGGGACTAAACGAAGAGTTGGTGCCAAAATACCAGACTGTGCACTGCAAATCGGTGGACAACAGTTAGTAGTGGACTTAAATATTCTGCCTTTGGGATCTTATGATGTACTGTTGGGTATGGATTGGTTGGAAAAGCACTGGACTCTTATAGACTGTAAGGAGAAGATAGTTTATTACAGGGATCATAATGGTATTCGCCAAGAGATTCAAGGCGTAAGGAAGCCTGTACATCTGCGCCCAATTACAGCTTCCCAAATGGGGAGATGCATAAGGAAGGGATGCCAACTGTACGCTATACAAGTTGGACTATATGAATGTAAGAATAAAACTGCGGCATTAGAAAATATACCTGTAATACACGAATTTAAGGATGTATTTCCTGAGGAAGTGCCAGGATTACCACCAAAAAGAGAAGTTGATTTTACAATAGAATTGTTGCCAGGAGCATCACCAATCTCGCGAACTCCCTACCGTATGAGTGTGCCAGAATTGACCAAGTTGAAAATGCAGCTTCAGGAATTATTGGATAAGGGATACATACGACCCAGTGTGTCACCCTGGGGAGCACCTGTATTGTTCGTTAGGAAGAAGGATGGAACCATGCGCATGTGCATGGATTATCGACAGTTAAATAAGCTGACTATTAAGAACAGGTATCCCCTACCCCGTATTGATGACCTGTTTGACCAGGTAAGGGGAGCTACTGTGTTCTCAAAGATTGATTTGCGGTCTGGTTATCATCAGATCAGAATTAAGGATGAAGATATACACAAAACTGCTTTTCGCACAAGGTACGGCCACTATGAATTCGTGGTATTACCTTTTGGGTTAACTAATGCACCAGCCACTTTTATGAGACTGATGCATAGTGTTTTTCACTCCTGTCTGGACAACTTCATGCTAATCTTCATTGATGACATACTGATTTATTCAAAGAATGCGGAGGAACACAGGGAGCATTTGCGAATGGTACTGGAATTGTTAAGGAAGCACCAGCTATATGCAAAATTCAGTAAATGTGACTTCTTCAAAGAAGAAATAAAGTATCTTGGACACGTAATATCTAAAAAAGGAATAGCAGTAGACCCGGAGAAAATCAAGACCATTATGGAATGGAAGGTGCCACAAAATATGGTAGATATACGATCTTTTATGGGTCTCGTTGGCTATTACCGGCGATTTATAAAGGGGTTTTCAAGGATAGCCTTTCCCATTACTTCCTTACAAAGAAAAGGGAATATTTTTAGATGGACAAAAGAATGTCAGGATAGTTTTGAAAGATTGAAGCAGTTATTGACAACAGCATCTGTGTTAAGTGTAGCAGACCCAGATAAGGAATTTGAGGTTTGTACAGATGCATGCAAGGAGGGAGTTGGAGCTGTATTATCACAGGAGGGAAAGGTGATAGTGTATGAATCTCGCAAGTTGAAAGATCATGAGCAGTGATATTCAGCTTACGATTTAGAGTTGACCGCAGTTGTGCACGCCCTCCGGGTATGGAGACACTATTTACTTGGGAAGAGATTTGTATTAAAGACTGATCATAGTAGTCTAACTAGCTATTTTAAACAAGCTGATTTAAACTCCCGACAAGCAAGATGGAATGCTTTCTTGAGCGAGTTTGATATAGATCTACAGCATGTAAAAGGTAAAGAGAACAGAGTTGCGGATGCATTGAGCAGAAAACTGCACGGCGTTTATGAGTTATATGTTAATCAAATTGAGACCAGATTTCTGGATCAAATTAGAACGGAAGCAGACAAGGATCCTGAATATAAATATTTGTGGCAGCAAACACGAGCACCTGAAGGCCAAGGTGGACATGGAGATTATGAGATTAACCAGGATGGGTTGCTGGTTTTCAGGAAGAGGATAGTTATTCCAAACCGAGTGGAATTAAAAACTATGATACTAGATGAATATCATAGAAGCAATTATGCGGGACACCCAGGATATCAAAAGATCCTGACAGCTATCCGAAAGGACTACTGTTGGTCAGGCATGAGAAAGGATATAGCAAGTTATCTGAATAGGTGTTTAGAGTGCCAGCAAGTGAAGGTAGAGCATAGGCATCCAGCTGGATTAATGTAGCCCATACCTATTCCTGAATGGAAATGGGAGGTAATCTCTTTGGACTTTATTACTGGACTACCAAAAACAAAACGAGGAAATGACTCTATAATGGTAGTTGTAGACCGACTAAGTAAATCGGCACATTTCATACCTATCCAATCCACTTATAAAACAATGCAGATAGCAGACGTATTTATGCGTGAGATCTTCAGGCTGCATGGCATTCCTAAGACTGTTATTTCGGACAGAGATGTAAAGTTCACATCAGCTTTTTGGAAGGCCCTGTTTACAGGCTTAGGAACGCAAGTACATTTTAGTACTGCATACCATCCGCAAACGGACGGTCAAACCGAGCGAGTAAACCAGATACTGGAAGACATGTTAAGGATGTATGTCATGCAGCAACCCGTTAAATGGGAGGAGTACCTGCACTTGATAGAATTTGCTTACAACAACGGTTATCAAGAATCCTTAAGGATGAGTCCGTTTGAGGCATTATATGGGCGGCAGTGCAGAACCCCCATTAATTGGAGCAGCCCCGAGACTAAACTAATGTTGGGACTGGATATGCTAGCAGAAATGGAAGCGGAGGTAAAGAAGATTCGACAGAATTTGAAGGCAGCACAGGACAGGCAGAAAGTGTATGTGGACAAAAAAATATCATATCGTGAGTATGAAGTTGGAGATCACGTATATGTCAGGATTAAACCAAAGAAAAGCACATTAAGATGGGCATCTTGTGCAAAACTAGCACCTCGGTTATGTGGTCCTTTCCAAATATTGGAAAGAGTGGGACCGGTGGCGTATCGCTTAGCGCTTCCTAGCCACATTCGGGTGCATAATGTGTTTCATGTATCGTTATTGAAACGATACGTTCATGATCCTAGACACATAATCCATTGGCAAAACATTCAGGTAGTGAATAAGCATAATGGTTAAAATGATAATGTAATATTAAAGACCTATATAAGTAACATAGGTCTATTGTGTGCAGGTAGAACCGGACGGAGAATTTCTGGTCGAGCCTCACAGTATAATAGACCGGAGGGAAATCATGCTCCGGAAACGAGCCATCGCCCAGGTTAAAGTGCAATGGAAGCACTTTGGACCTGAGGAGGCCACCTGGGAAGACGAGAGTTTCGTCCGTGAAGCTTATCCAAATCTTTTCTCTGCATGAGAATAAGAACACCGGGGACGGTGTTCTCCCCCAGAGGGGGGAAACTGTAACCACCGTTTTAGTGGAAACAAATAGTTAGATGTTTTTATTATTAATTAAGCATTAGTTAGGATTGTTGTGTCATTTCAATGAGAATATGTGAACAAAAATCAAATTTTATTTTTAATAAAGATTTACTGTGAAATTGGTTTCATAAGTAAATTGTTGGTAAAAAGTAAATCAAGATCTGGTGTTAGTTAGAAAAACAGTTTTCACAGTTATCCAAAAACTCTGGAATAAATAAAGCATTCCAAGGAGAGTTTTGGGTTGGATCTGTGCATAAAGAAATTCTGTTAGGCTGGAAGGAGAACACATTTTCCAGAACAGACTAATCTCTGGGTTGGAGATCTGGACCGGGTTGTCTCGTGATCTCCCCAGGACTATTGTTTTTCACTGGAGTCGGAGAGGTGGACCCGACTGTCCCGAGATTCTCCTCCAGGATTTCTGTACTAACGATGACCCAGACTTGAGCTCGGGGGAGAGCTGCAGGACGTAATCGCCCAGGTCGTGGAAGGGAGGCATAAACTACATCACTCGGATTCGAGCCAGATGAGTAGGATACATTAGTTGTGATTAACAGAAAGGAAGAATCATATGTTCGTTATGTAGACTTAGACGAAGTAGCTTATACTCTTTTTCTGTGTCTGAAAGAAAAAATAAAACTATTGTGTATTTGGTAGTAATTATTTCTTGTTTTATTTAAGCTGATATTTCTTGTATAGAAGGCAGGTTGGAAAGATTCTGTGTATATAACAGTTAACTGTATAATGTAGCAAAACTTATATGAGGCCTGTAGGAGGTTGCCAGTATAGAGCTATGAATATAGCAGTAGGAAGAAACATTATTCTTTTATCTGGAAACCCAATAGTGTGGTATAGGTAAGGCGTCACCACATAGTCAAAAGAAAGGTGAGGGAGACCGTTAACCCGTAGTGCCTGCAGAACAAGCTTCTGGGTTGGTCGTCTCTCTCTATGAAAGCACGGACGGATAGATGGTCTGGTCACCCTCGGGAAAAATCTTTTAAAGAAATTGGAAAACGAAAACAGACAAGTATGCCAGTGAAAACTTATCTTTTCCAGAACAGATAAACGAGATAGCAGTATAATTTAACCAGAAAAAGAATCCTGAAGTATCGAAGAGCAACTATGTAAATGCAAGTAAATAATTGTCGACCCAAGGGGCGGAGACCCTTGTAAGAACAGAATACATAGAAACATCGCACATGCACAGTGGCTGCCATAGGAAAAACGAACCATAACATATATAGCCTACAGACGTAATCAATAATAGAGAAACTGCTCCAGATTTACACTCGCACAATAACCCAGAATTCGCAAACATGAAATCGAATGGTTACTGAAAAACTGAATGCAAATATATTTCCAATTTTACTCATAACCCAAAGCAATTGTCACCCAAGAATCATTGATGCCATGACAGAGCGTAAATGTCAAAGTAAGCCTGATGGAAAACTGTGTAGTACCCAGTTACCCCTACAGGGAAAATGACATAAATTACAGATTGGAATAATCTCTCAAAAAGAGAACCCTAGTTAGAATTCTTCTTATAAGAGCCGTAAAAACCTCGGCCGAATTTTAACTGGAAATAGAACAAACAGTATGATGCCATAGAATAGCTCCGGCTGCAACTAAGACAAAAAAACAAAGACCCTAACTCAGCGCCATTGGCGAAGAAAATTCCAGAGAGGAGGTTCGGAATTCAAACTCCTGTGCAAGTAGTTAAGTACCTATAGAATGGGTAACGATTAGCCTTTCTATACAGTACCGTAAGAAACCCTGGAACGGTTGTTCGAGCAGAAGGGTACCTGTCAGATAAACAATAGTATGTTAGTGAAAACCCAAATCCTCTTATGCCTAAAGCAGAACGAAAGCAACGAATGGAGACCCGTCGCAAAATATCAAATAACACAATACTTGGGTGAGCTCCCAAAAGTCAACTGTGGTTGTAAAGAGAGAACGCTTGGTACTGGCCAGTCGAGCCGGAGAAAATCCATTTGGGAATAAGAAACATAGTGAGTACACCAACCAGATAAATAACCAAGGGAAGAATAGAACTAGTTAAAACTAAAACCAGAGCTCCCGGAAATTCATGACAAAATAGACTCACGCGAGAGTACAGGTCTGAGCAATAGAAGAATCGAACAATACCTGGCGCCGAAGGAATTTTTCACACCTAAAAACGCCATCTTCTGTCTGTGCAGAGCTGAAACGGAGCAGGAAGGGTTCAGGCTTGGCGTAACCCTAAGAACAGCAGGTTTCGCCTCCAGATGCAATGGCAAGGCGTAACAATGAACTGAGGAATCAATTACCAAGCGGGTAGACATTATCCAACCCTAAAGAATCCTCACCGTAGGATTAAGATCCAAATCAAGGGCCAGATTTCACCGGTGACTAAGCGATGGGACAGGGTCGAACCCTCGGGATTAATCATCGGCGTAATCCATTGCTTGATTAATAACCATTGCTTGTTAAATAAAATCCCAAAGTTAAAAGAAACACATATGTGCAGAACCATAGAAACTTAACAAAAATACGATGTCGTGTCATGTGACATTTATTAACCATAGGTACAATCATTCATTTAAACTGAGACCATAAATCTAGCTGTGATACAGTCGGACAATAGAGCGGACAAGGAATTCAAGCATACATGAGAGGTACGCATCCTTTGTACGTGGGAGCCATAACCTGGCCTTAAATGTTTATCGTGTTTGAAATTATAGAGGACAGTTGTCTTACCTGGCTCACGAATAATTTAAATAGATTGAATATGGAGGATAGTAAGTGTTAGATTGGTGTAAATTTTTTTTTTTTTTTTATGTGGTAATTTGTTTTAAGCTGTGTACGTTACATTGGGCACTTAGACTTTTCAAAAAGTCTCACTTAAAGACAACTTGATTTCATTTTCCTTGACCAACCAAAAAATTGGAATACATTTTTTAAAAAATAAAATAAAAATACTTTTATAATTATCAAATATTTGATTTAATATTTAAATATTTCATTAAAAAAAGTACAAATTAATTAAAAGACAAATATAATATAGTTTGACAAACTTATTGCAATATAACCAAGTATAATAAAATAAATTGTTGATAAAAATTACATTAATAGACATTAATTCATAATAAACATTAAAGGCATTTATTTCATGATACATTTTGTTAAGATTTAAGAAGAAAATTTCAGCACCTACACTAGGGTGGGTCCCACAATGCTATTTTGGTGCATGTCTATTTTAGTTATCCCTTAATTAAAATGGACAATAAACTGTAATCTATTCTCAATAATAACTTGTAATAGTTAAATGAGAGTGATAAACTCAATTAGCTAGTGGATTTCAAGTTAGAGGTAGTTGGTGAGGCATGCATAGTAATTCTAATTGTAATAGAGTTCGAAGTGCGGCGGTGTATTAGTTAATGTAGGTTGTAATCAGTTTAACTCAGTTAAGTGAGTTAAACTCAGTTGTGCTAGTTGTAACTGGTTGATACACTAGTGAGAGATCAAGTGAACTAAATATTAATCAATTCACAATCAATGATCTCACATGCAACTGAGGATTTACTATTATTAGCTGAATGCATGTCAGATCCAGTGGAGACCCAGTTGAGATTTAGGTGAAAGGGAAGTTAACTATCAGTTGTAGGATTATTGGATTGCACACATGCAACCAAACACCCATTGGAGTGCACATGATACTTGCGCAGTCAAGGAAGGCCATAATTCCTATCTTTTAGGGATTTCATTCATCAGGGATTGTGCAAGCAAAGAAGGCTATCTGGAGGCAGTAAATTGGCTAAGTATTGGTTAGTTTTTTGTATGACAATGTGAGACAATTAGCTGAGTACTGGAGGGCTCTTGTGAGAAGAGTTTTGTATGTAATTGTTTCATGATCCATGTTGAATATAAAATAGAGGATAGTGGGGTTTTGAGCAGCAAGCTTTCCCCGGGAAATTATATGTGTTGTGGTTTGATTGATTCTTCTTTGCTTCATGTGATTCGCGATTGTGTTTTTAATGCTACAAAATATTTGTAGAAACGATTTAGTATTTAACTTTAGTACATTGTTATATCGAGTGAATCCAAGATATACATGCATGTTGTATAATTTCTACATGGTATTAGAGCACATGAAATCACAATTGTGAAGGAGGAGCTAAGTTTGTGATTGGATAGAATTTGAATTTGTAGAAAGTCTTTCTTGGTGCTACAGCTGATTCAGGATCGAAATGGATTTCAATGGCTTGAGGTTGGAGTATGCACTAGAGGGCAGCTCAAACTATATTGCTTGGAAGGACAGGATGGAGGCAGTACTCGAAGACAATGAATCGAAGGAATTCATTGACAATGATGTTCCTAAACCCACTGTGACAGATGCTGCAAATCTTGATGTATGGCGAAATAAAGTAGCAAAGGCGAGGAGGATCCTGTTGGAGGGAGTATCAGACCACATTGTCTCAAGCCTCCATGGGAAAGCCACACCATATGCAATCTGGAAGGCTTTGACGATTATATTCTAGAGCAAAAGCAACCATAGGAAATTGGTGCTCAAAGATAAACTCAGGAAGATCAAGATGGAGAAGGGCAACTCCATACCAAAATATATAACAAAGTTTGTCCAATCTCGGGATGAACTGGGGAGCGTTGGTATAATTGTCGTTGATGATGATTTGGTGAGCTTAGCTCTCTAAGGATTTCCCAAGATTTGGCACAATTATCAAGACTCTGTCAATGGAAGGGAAAATTTTCCAGATTGGGAACGAATCTAGTCGGATTTGGTGCAGGAGGAGTTCATACGGAACACCAGAGATGGATCTTCATATAAGAATGAAGATGAAGAGGATTGTGCTTTGGCTGCCAAGGTGAAGAAGGGGAAGGGGAAGAAATTCCATTCCAAATCTGAGTCCAAGAATGGCAAGACGCAGGACATGTCCAAGGTGAAGTGTTTTCACTGTCACGAGCATGGGAATTTTGCTACTAATTGTCCACAAAAGAAGAAGAACATGAAGGCTAGAGGATCTGCAACTGGTGAGGCTCTTGCCTCGCAATTTGAGCTTGACTTATCATTAATCGCATGCATGGTGTCAAATGCATTGGGATCTATGTTGTATTTGGATAGTGGCGCTTCCTTTCATATGACTGGAGACAAGGAACATTTCAGTGACTTGGAGGAGAAGGATCTCCAGATGCATATTGAAATGGGCGATGACAGGTGGTAAAATTCTACCGGGATTGGTACCATTACCTTTCATAGGAAGTCAGGTAAACCCTTTCAATTAAAATGTGTAATGCATGTACCAGGTTTGAAGAAAAATTTAGTCTGAGTCGCAATGTTGGAGGATAGAAGCTATGATGTTGTTTTTAGTGAAGGAAAAGCCTTCATGCAACAAAAAACAAAAGGACAAGCCAAGAGGATTGGGATTCAAGTTAAGAATATCTACAAGCTGGAGGTAGATGGTTGCGCAGTAATTATGGGTAAGGAAAATCAAGTGGTGAGCCAAGATGAGAGCGAATTATGGCACAGGAGATTGGCCCATCTTCACCATGGACTCTCGAAAGTCATGCAACATATTTCTACTAGTCTTCACAGGGATACACTTGCATAGTTAGACACATTCAAGGGATGTACTATGGGAAAATATGTAAAGGCCACTTTTCATGAGAAGGAGAACCAAGCTTCGGGGATCCTTGAGAGAGTTCACACAGATGTGTGTGGACCATTCTATATTGCTACGACAACAAAACATAAGTACTATGTAATATTTATTGATGAATTTTCTCGTAAGCGTTGGATCTTCTTCATGGAGAAGAAAGATCAGACATTCTCTAAGTTTCTTGAGTTTAAGGCACTGGTGGAGAAAGAGTCAGGGAAGCAAGTGAAGCCTCTTAGGAGCAATAATGGTGGGGAATACATCTCTAACGAATTAAAGAACTTTTGCAGCAAAGAAGAAATTCGAAGAGAACTGATAGTGCCTCATAACCCACAGCAGAATGGGGTCGCGAAAAGAAAGAATAGAACGATCGTGGGTGCAACAAGAGCGATGTTGCATGATCGAGGCCTACCGATGAATCTATGGACGGAAGCATGCAACACTGTGATATTTGTGAAAAACCATTGTCCTCATAGGAGACTTGGCATGAGTACACCTGAAGAGGCTTTCACTGGTAAGAAACATGATGTTTCACACTTTAAGATTTTTGGCTCATCTGTTTATGTGCATGTGACCAAACACACCAAGAAGAAGCTGGAACTGACAGCTGAGAACAAGAATTTTATGGGGTGCAGTGAAACGCCCCATAATTATCGAGTGTATTTTCCAAACAACAGAATGATTGTTGTGCGATGGGATATAAAATTTGATGAGGAGAAAGCCATGCGTTTATCCCTTGAGAGGGAGCTGGACTTGCATGCAGAGGAGGAACTGTTGGTTCCCAAGGATGAGCCTCAAGATATGGATCAACCACATGTGGAGGATCATGGAGTGGAGGAAAACACTCATGCAGAGCCATCCATTATAAATGGAAGAAGGTGCATCATGGAAGCTGATAGATTGAGACTTGATGTTGCGGATAATGTAGGAGCCCCTACTTCACAGCGCAGACAGAGACAATCTCCTGACTGATTTACTGGATACATCACTCTTATGAGAAAATGTATTGTGACTGAACCATCTTCCTTTCAAGAAGCAGTGTAGCAACCAACTTGGTTGATGCAATGGTGGAGGAGTATGACTCCATTTTCAAGAACAGTGCATGGGAGATTGTCCCAAGACAAGTCGACAAATTAGTTGTTGGATTGAGATGGATCTACAAGGTAAAGAAAGCTACTAATGGGAGTGTGGAGAAATACAAGGCCATAATTTATGGCTTGCGGATTCTCACAGATCGAGGGGATAGATTATGATGAGACTTTTGCACTTGTTGCAAGGTACTCTTCCATAAGATCAATCCTTGCACTCTCAGTGCAGATGGGTTGGCACATTCATGAGATGGATGTGAAAACTGTGTTTCTCAATGTGATCATTGAGGAAGAGGTGTACATATAGAAGCCTGAAGGTTTCAATATCTTCAACAGTGAGTAGCATGTGTGCCAACTAAAAAGAGCACTGTATGGGTTGAAGCAAGCACCCCGTGCTTGGTACAAACAGATAGACAGTTATTTCATCGGACTAGGCTTCACCAAAAGTGAAGCAGATGCAAACCTGTACCAGATTTTGGTTGAGGGTAAGAAATTGATTATTTTTCTATATGTTAATGATTTAATTTTGACTGGTGATGAGTAGCTGATACACTCATGCAAGTAGGATATTGAAAGGGAGTTCAAAATGAAGGACATGGGACTCCTTTATTATTTCCTTGGATTGGAAATATGGCAGTGGGATGGTGAAATTTTTGTGTCTCAAGGCAAGTATGCAAAGGAGATACTGGTTAAGTTTCACATGGAAAGCTACAAAGCCATGGATACTCCTCTTCCAAGAAATTGGAGGAAAGAGGATGTTACTTCTGGAGAGGTAGTGGATGCTACTGTCTACAGGGAATCAGTTGGTTCATTGATGTATCTAATGAACACCAGATCATAAATTTTCTACACAGTTAACCAGCTGAGTCAAGCTATGGTTAAGCCTACCAAGCTCTTTTGGAAGGCGGGGAAGCATGTCTTGAGATACCTGAGGGACACATCAGAGTATGGTCTATGGTATAGACGGATAGAGGGAGTGAAGCTTCAAGGCTTCACAAATGCATATTGGGCGGGCAGTCCATGAGACAGAAAGAGCACATCAGGAGGGATATTCAGCATAAGATCGACAACAATTTCCTGGTACAGCAGGAAACAACGATCTGTGGAACTCAGTTCAGCGGAAACAAAATACATGACATCAAGTCAAGCTGCATATGAGGCTTCTGGATGATAAAGATCTTGGTTGGTTTGTTTGGTTCTCCCATGGATCCGACAGTGATTCATTGTGATAATTAGAGTTGCATTAAACTCTTGATTAATCTTGTGTTTCATGATAGGTCCAAGCACATAGATATCTAGTACCATCATCTCAGAGATTGTGTGCAGAGAAGAATAATGTTTCTTTAGTACTTTCCCAAAGAATATCAGGATGCAGATATTCTGATGAAGGTGCTCACCAAGAGAAAATTCGAATACCATAGAGATAGGATCGGGGTGAAGGATAATCCCTTTCTTGTTGAGAGGGAGTGTTGAGATTCAACAAGAAAATTTCAGCACCCACGCCTAGCGCATTAAGCACCTACACTAGGATGGGGCCCACAATGCTATTTATGGTGCATGTCTATTTTAGTTATCCCTTAATTAAGATGGAAAATAAATTGTAATATATTCTCAATAATAACTTGTAATAGTTAAATAAGAGTGATAAACTCAGTTATCTAGTGGATTTTGAGTTAGAGGTAGTTGGTGAGGCATGCAGAGTAATTTTAGTTGTAACAGAGTTTGAAGTGCAATGGTGCATTAGTGAATGCAGTTTGTAATCATTTTAACTCAGTTAAGTGAGTTAAAATTAGTTGTGCTAATTGTAACTTGTTGATACAGTAGTGAGAGATCAAGTGAATTAAATATTAATTAATTCACAATCAGTGATCTCACATGCAACTGAGGATTTACTATTAAGTGTTCTATGCATGTCAGATCCAGTGGAGACCCAGTTGAGATGTAGATGAAAGGAAAGTTGACTATCAGTTGTAGGATTATTGGGTTGCACACATGCAACCAAGCACCCATTGGAGTGCCCATTATACTTACGCAGTCAAGGAAGGCCATAATTCCTATCTTTTAGGGATTGCATTCACCAGGGATTGCACAAGCAAGGAAGGCAGTCTAGAGGCAGTAAATTGGCTAAGTATTGGTCTGTTTTTTGTATGACAATGTGAGACAATTATCTAAGTATTGGAGTGCTCTTATGAGAAGATTTTTGTATGCAATTGTTTCATGATCCATGCCGAATATACAATAGAGGATAATGGGGTTTTGAGCAACAAGCTTTCCCCAGGAAATTATCTATGTTGTGGTTTGATTGATTCTTCTTTGCTTCATGTGATTGGCGACTGTGTTTTTAATTCTGCAAAATATTTGTAGAATTGATTCAATATTTAACTTTAGTACATTGTTAGATCAGGTGAATCCAAGATATACATGCATGTTGTATAATTTCTACACATTTCAAGTTGTTCAAATATAACCATCATAAAAATTTACAAAAATATAATTTTATTTTAAATTTTTATTATTGATAATTATAAAAAAAAAAATATATAAGTTAAATATGTATATATTTTACAAAGTGGAACAAGCAAGTAGGTCCTAAAATAACAAGTTGTCTTTAAGTGCTCCTACTATTACGAGTGATTGGTGAGATCAACTAGAAACATAATGTGAGGTGGAGGGCTCCAACTGAATCCAATCTAAAACTTCGTTGGTAGGGAGTCTACATGTTGTATAATATACATGTGTGGGAAAATCAAGGGAATTTCCCTCAGGAGTTGCTCTAGGAAAATCTCAGTAAAGAATCATTAAATCAATAAATATAGGTTAATCTTACGTGTTTGAAAAAATTTCACGTTTAATTTATGATTGTCTAGAATCTGACGGAGATACATTGAAATTACAAGTTTGATGGGTGAGCTCTGCACAATCAAAGTGCCCTAGGGTTTTCTTGGATGTTGAATCCAAATATGCAGTAAAAAAACCAGTTAAAACAACACAAATCAAGTTCTCGCTAGAAATCCATCAAAAATTCCAAAAAAAATGCACTTAAAGATAACTCCGTAAAATAGAGGGTGATATGGTGTTCTGTTAAGGTGTTTAGTGGTGAAAGGGCCACTAATTCGAAACTCTATGGACACAAATCTAGTCATGATAAAGGGATGTGGTGGCTCACACCAAGTGCGATTCTCGATGATTTTGATGGCTTGAATGCTCTTGGGTTGTAGCTACTAGGATTACCTAACAAAAAGAAATAATAGAACAAAATTCTTAACCTTGGAGATTTATCCCATTTTACCATGGAGATTATTAATCTATAAATAGGAATTGTTACAATACTATCGGACAATACCATGGCTTATCAATACCACATTTCCAAAAAAACATAACTCACTTTATATGACACTTGTACATATAATTTTTTTTAATTAATCTAAATAATTAAAAATAATTTCATATGAACAAGTGTCATATGAAGTGAGTTATGGGTTTTTGGACATGTAGTATTGATAAACCATGGTATTGGCGAATGGTATGGTGGTAAAGCCTATTTAAAGATTCATAATCTCCATGGTAAAATAGGATTAAATCTCCCTCTTAAAAGTTACAGTACCAATTTATTTGGTACTATAGTACCCATCATCGCCAAGTTCTATGTGCATTTGGAGATCCTTCTCCTCTAGGATACTAAATAATTCTTTGCATCTTATCATATGGAACAAGGCACCTGAATCTAGATACCACACGCTCCCCATTACAATTCTCACCATGCATGCAATCAGGGTGCAGTCTAATTCGAATTATGAGGCAAGTGATTCAACCCATTTTCCTCCTAAAGGATTCATGTTAGACTTCTTGTGCGAACACTTTGATGCATATTGCCCAAATCCATGGTAGTGAATTTTTTTTTTAATCTTTCTTAGGTCCTTCTTCATGCCATTGTTCTCGTTGGACCTTAGATTTCTTTGGGCATTATTTCCCTTACCCTTACCTCCCTTCCCAACCAATGAAAAATTCTCTTCCTCAAATTTGGATGTTACTTCATCTCTAGTGTTCTTCCAAATTTCTTCCTGCACCAGATTAGACCACAATCTCTCTGAATTTGGCAATTTGTCCCTTCTATTTACATATTCCTGGTAGTTGTGCTAGGATTTTGGAAGGCTTATGAGATCTAGACACACTAGTTCTAAAGAGGGAATATTTTCTCCAACTCCTCCAAGCTCATCTCAACAATGAGTGAACTTGGAGAGGTAATGTGGAATGGTTTCTCCTTTCTCCATGCAGATGTTGTTGAGCTTGTCCCCCAATACCACTTCCCTAGCATCACTACCATTTTCAAATAGCTCAATAAGGGTCTTACAAATAAAACAAGGTCTCATTTCCATGTAAATTCGAGAGTATGTGGTCTCTCGCACTGTAATATCCCAAAATAGGGAAAATCAACAATACTGGGAATATCTTATAATATCCCAAAATTGGAGATACAACAATACTTGAACACAATAATGAAAGAGCAGTGATTCATCAACACATAGGATGTAAGAAGATCCAAATAGCCATCATATTAGGAAAATAGTAGCAAATGAATACAATATCTTGAGGAAACAACCACTCAAGCTAGGCAATATAAGCCTCAAGAAACATGTACATGAAAAAATGAAGATCACTGCTACATAGAAAATGCCCAAGGCTATGACAGTGTATTTTTATTAGAGGAACTACTGCTAGGAAGTGTCAATACACAAATATGGAAATATAGAGCTCATACAATGTTTGGAGCAAAGATATAAACCCCCAAACACAATTCCAAGACAATCTTGGAAGGATTTCCTGAAATATGAAAAATGGAAAAAATGCCAGAGTTGCAGTCACAAGACTGAGTAGCAGTTGCAACTCAAGAACTGGAGGGATATGGCTGAAGGTGATGCATAAGTTGAACAAGTGGACCTCCTCCAATGGATCTTCCAAGTGAAAGGTTGATCCTAACACTGAAGATCTCACCCTCCAAACAACCTGCAAACCCTTACTGAAAATAGCATAGTCAAGGAGAGGGACTACGCTATAGGAGATAGGAATTGTGTTGGCCAAGTGCCAAGATACGAAATCTACTCCAAAGGCTTCCTCACTGATCTCCCAAAGGAAGGAAATCTTCCTCCTCTGAAATATAAGTTTTGGAAGTGGTGTTGTGAACCCTCCATTGCAACACCCTGCAACACAACCCAGCTCTAAACAGAAACCACATTGTAGCTGAAGGAGGATGCTTGGCATGAAGCCTGAATGTGGAGAAATGAAGAACAAGCTCCCTCAAGATGCCTCTCTTGAAAGGAGAAGGGATTCCTACATAGGAATTCCTTGTGCTAAGCAGCACTGCAACTCTGCTAAACAACAAGAGAATGCAAAATAGTCATATAGACCATAAAATCAATAATCCATAACATGAAAAAAAATGGTTGCCTTGCCCTCCTTTTAAACAAGTGGAAGCCCTCTCACCATGGGTCCCACTCATTAGGTTTTCCTCTACCAAGGAATCTTCCTCCCATTCACACTGCGCTGCCTCTCAAAGTGATCTCCACCTCCTATCCCAACACTGTTGACTTGGTCAAAATTGACCTTGTCCACATGCCAAAGTCCCTTTTCACACATGAGGGTGTGAAATCCAGCTCCTGTGATGATCCCTTTGCATAGTATGAGGGATTTATTCATATTTTTAATATGCATGAGCCTCCTTACCCATTTATTCAACTCCTAGGTGATAAAAATAAAATTCAATACTCCAATTAGCTACATGCTAATTTTGGAATATTACAGTCCTCCCCTCCCAAATGTTGCTTGTCCTTAAGAAACTACAAGGATAGAACTGAGAAGTCTCCTCTCCTCCTGCTGTAGCATCCACATGTGATATGCTCCTCCAAAGAATGAGATGTTGTCTCATCAATAAATCTCCATTTTGCCCCTCCCAAGCATGCAAGTTAGCTAAATAGTTATCATCATGGAGAAGTAGAGTGCTCAAGAAGGCAATAAGGTGTTGTCCAGAGGTTTCCTTGAGGAATGGAATCTGAAAAGTGTTGGGAAATATCCTTCCCATGTGGATCCTCCATCCCCAAGCAATCATCCATACAAAATGAGCTACCTCCCAACATGGCAACTCCTGAAAATCCTCCTCCACCTTTGGCTCATGCAAAGTAGGTGGGCTGAAAATCTGATCATGGTAGACAAAGTAGCCTACCCCACGCTATCCTCCTCTTCACTCATCATAGGTGTAGAGTATTTGCAGATCTTGGGCTGCAATAATGTTGCCCTCAAGTGGCAAGAAGAAGACTAAATCTCCAAGGTTCTCTTCTCCAACGTTATGGATCATGCTGGCCCAAATCATTCCATATATGATTAGTTGGGAATCACCATCATATGGCATCTAATCAATCCCATGGCTCACCTCATAAGGAAACAAGTGTTTTGATGTAGTGGCCACATCTCCTCCCATGCTCCCCTTAGAACATGTAATGCAAAAAGTGGGGGAATCCTCTTCCCCAAAGAAAACATCCAAAAAATGTGCCTCTCTCCCACTCATGCTCCTAATAAAATTAAGAACAACATTAGCAAAATGAATCATGATTACTATCATACTAGCTACCATATGTAACAAGGGAGAAGGACAATGGTCCCTCAAATGTAACCAGCGCAGTTTGACCCTCAACTACAATAGAGAATGACAAAAAGTGTGGTTCCTCAACCACTTGTTGGCTGCTCCACTCTCCTCATGGGTTTGGAGAAAGTGAATGATGTATGGTGCAAGGTAAGTAGGTTCTCCATGAAAA
This sequence comes from Pinus albicaulis, assembly GCA_034641835.2. Taxonomy (NCBI): domain Eukaryota; kingdom Viridiplantae; phylum Streptophyta; class Pinopsida; order Pinales; family Pinaceae; genus Pinus; species Pinus albicaulis. The sequence continues at coordinate 35,883,378 of MU968551.1, forward strand.
AACTCCTCCCCATTTCCTCCTAGGGAGTGGCCATCCAAACTACTCATGGCCTCAAGTAGACCATGAATTCTAGAAGGAAGAATGCTCCTTCCTTGAGCAATATCCTACACATATATGGTTAAGGGTTGCACATATACATTATACAAATCAATATGCAAACAAACAGTACCCTTACCATATGGTTTGCTCATGCAAATGGAGTGGATCATAGATGAGTCTCCTCTCATCCTTAAAGAGAGAAGAGGTGGTTATGCTAACTCTTACAAGGAGTTATGTATCTCCTCCATCTCCATATGATCCATGCATCTCCTCATATGCTAATATATCTCCTCCTCAAAGCCTTCCCAAAAATACCCCTCCACGATGGTGTGGTATGCTCTTATAGAATAATGTGGCTAAAAAGGAAATCTTCGTGAGCTGCTTGTAGCAACTTCTCCTTGAGCTTGGAAGCTCTAGGTAAGAATATCCTACTATGATAGTAGATGACCCCATCTCTAATTGAATATCCCTCCTCATGCAACTGGTCATCCAATATCATACAAGTAAAAATATCCTTGGAATACTCCACCAATAGCTGGGAATTCCAATATGGATCTATCCTCCATAGTAACAGCGCTAATGAACTATCATGAAGAACATTTGTCATATGTCTATCCTCCTCTTTGACATCTCCCATGCCAAAGATGCAAGTTGGAAGGCTGATATCCTCCCCGTGCTGCTCCTGCCATAATGCAGAATCTGAAGTGAGAGTGGGTAATGATGATGTTGGGAGAATATCTCCCTCCTCCTTGAGTCTACCCAAGACTCCCAGCACTGTACCAAGCTCTCCCAAGGTCTCCACTCATTTGAAATCAATTAGTAATGCCTCTGGATGTGAAGCATCCCTCATCATCTGCCGATTTAGTGGTCTCCCAGGTGAAATGCCTCTATGCAATGAGACATCATCATCAAGAGTAGACTGCATATATGGATGGACAGACTTGTCCTTGCCCTCACTACACAATCTAGTCTCCCTCTTAGGTGCATCAACCTCCTGAAATAGATAGGGGTATGTGCTCCTCATCACATGATGCTGGTCATCCTCCCTATATTTTCCTTTTATCTCCATAGTTTCACACCCTATCATCATGGCACATGTAAATCATGAGTTGTGCCTCGGTCTCCACATGTGAGATCCTGGGGAATTCCTTGCAATGATACAAGAATCCCTCTTGTTGGAGCAAGAGCTCCCTCTTCCTCTGCATGAGGTTCTAGATATACTCTAGACATGACAACGCTGTTGCCCTCATCCTCATCAATGTGTATGGGAAACCTCCCAATTATTGGACCCTCTTTTGAAAAAGGGATCTCCATGCCCTCTTGTTTAAGAATATGAGATAGAGGTCTTGCCTCTAGCAAGGTATGATGCAATATATCAGCCTCCTTCATTGTTTTCTCTAGTGGAGTTGAGTTTATAGTCTCCTCCATCACATGCAAGGTTTTTGTTTGCTTAGGCTTGTTTAGCTCCACCACATGTGTTTCAGGAAGTTTCCCATCAAATCTCTCCACCAATGTCTTAGTGAACCCAACATAAGAAGAAGTATTTGCATTCTTCAAGGAAAAAGACTCAAAAATCCACCATGCATAGGCCTTACCTCCAAAATGCAGCATTGCAACTTTGATGGCCTCATCTTCAGAAATTTGGTGTTGCTGCGAATAGAAGTCTAGCTCCTCTACCCAAGCTCTAGCTGAACATGTAGGTGAACCATCAAAAGTGGATAGAAGAAATCTACCTGTATCATGCTGCTTGCTTCTCTTCACCTTGATCTTGAAAAACTCCAGAAAATTTATATTATTTCTAAACTTCTGAGTTTTAGATTCATACTCTTGCATAAAATCACTAAGAGTTCCCCTCCTAGCGATTCCTTCTTCTTCCATCTCTCTCATGGAAAATATGGGCATGTGACTGCATTGTGCATCATAGTGTGTGGTTGCATGCTCACACTCATCATAGGAAAATCTAGAGTTTGATTCAAATTCAAATCCTCTTGGAGATTCTATACTCATCTCCCTTCTCATCTTCTTGAGATCGTCATGAATGCTCTGCAAAGTTTGAGACAAAAACTTTGGAAATTTCTCCTCCTTTCTTCCTCCAAAGAATGGATTCTTTTCTTTTATGTACACCTTCTCTTCTCCTTGTCTTCTTGATAGCATATTGGCTGAGATCCACAGGCTGAGCCAAGATAATGCTCTGATACCACTGTAATATCCCAAAATAGGGAAAACCAACAATACTGGGAATATCTTATAATATCCCAAAATTGGAGATACAACAATACTTGAAAACAATAATGAAAGAGCAGTGATACATCAACACATAGGATGTAAGAAGATCCAAATAACCATCATATTAGGAATATAGCAGCAAATGAAAATAATATCTTGAGGAAACAACCACTCAAGCTAGGCAATACAAGCCTCAAGAAACATGTACATGAAAAAATGAAGATCACCTATACACAGAAAATGCCCAAGGCTATGACAGCACAATTCTATTAGAGAAACTACTGCTGGGAAGTTTCAATACAAAATATGGAAATATGGAGCTCATACAATGTTGGTAGCAAAGATATAAACCTCCAAACACAATTTTAAGACAATCCTGGAAGGATTTCCTGAAATATGCAAAATGGAAAAAATGTTGGAGTTGCCGTCACAAGACTGAGTAGCAGCTGCAACTCAAGAATTGGATGGAGATGGCTGAAGATGATGTGCAAGCTGAACAAGTGGACCTCCTCCAATGGATCTTCTAAGTGAAAAGTTGATCCTAACACTGAAGATCTCACCCTCCAAACAACCTGCAAACCCTTACTACAAATGCACACTGAAAATAATGCAATCAAGGAGAGGGACTGTGCTGTAGGAGATAGGAACTGTGTTGGCCAAGTGCCAAGATATGAAATCTTCTCCAAAGGCTTCCTCACTTATCTCCCAAAGTAAGGAAAGCTTCCTCCTCTGAAATATAAGCTCCAGAAGTGGTGTTGTTAACCCTCCACTGCAACACAACCAAGCTCTAAATAGAAACTACATTGTAGCTGAAGGAGGATGCTTGGCCTGAAGCATGAATGTGGAGAAATGAAGAACAAGCTCCCTCAAGAGGCCTCTCTTGAAAGGAGAATGGATTCCTAAATAGGAATGCCTTGTGCTAAGGAGCACTGCAACTCTGCTAAACAGCAAGAGAATACAAAATAGTCATATAGACCATAAAATCAATAATCCATAACATGAATAACAATGGTTGCCTTGCCCTCCTTTTAAACAAGTGGAAAACCTCTCACCATGGGTCCCACTCATTAGGGTTTCCTCTACCAAGGAATCTTCCTCCCATTCACACTGCGCTGCCTCTCAAAGTGATCTCCACCTCCTATCCCAGCGCTGTTGACTTGGTCAAACTTGACCTTGTCCACATGCCAAAGTCCCTTTTCACACATGAGGGTGTGAAATCCAGCTCCTGTGATTATCCCTTTTCATACTATGAGAGATTTATTCATATTTTTAATATGCATGGGCCTCCTTACCCATTTATTCAACTCCTAGGTGATAAAAACAAAATTCAATATTCCAATTAGCTGCATGCCAATTTTGGAATATTAACCTCTAGGATGATTCTCCTGGATTTTGCGATATCCTTCTTCCACTGGGCTAACATCTGTGCATTCGATACTACTGGCTTTGGAATTTCAGTTTTGGTGTACTCCAACAAAAAATTATTATCGAGCAGTGCTTCCATCATATCCTTCAAGCTATTAAATTTGAGGTTCCCTTAAGGACTTACTCCAATCTCAATCCGTTGAAAGATATTTTTCCGCACAGAAGAAAAACTACTTCACTGAATCTGCAAATTGAAATCTCTGAAGGAGAGGGTCTATAAACTAGTTTCTAGTGTGATTTTCACTCTGATACCATGTATAAATTAATAGAAATTTTATACTACTGATGAAATCGAACTAAAATCAAGAGATTACAAATTTCCTCTATTATTCCACGGAATGGAAATCACAATCTAGAAACACATGTGATGACATGCAACCATAAAAACTACAATAAAATAATGATTTTACATGGGAACCCAACTTGGAAAAGCCCCTCCACTTATTTTCATTAATTAGATGAGAATGAGACACTATTACAATGTCTTTCTTCAATCCTGAAACACACCTTGGATAGTAAACTTGTTCTCCTGTTGTCTGTCCTACTCTGGCAAACACTTAGCTAAGGCCCCAACTTGCTCCTATTTCCTTGTGCAATCTATTGGTAATTAGCTCCTAAAAGATAGAAATTTTCTCCTATTTTCTTGTGCAATTCCCAATGAATTATTCACATGTTTAACTACGAAGCCTATACACTCAACTAGTATACAATTGATAATTACAATGTGCCTATTCTCCACTCCAACTAGGAAATTAAAATTCCATGCATGTCTCGGCTATTTTTAGTTGACTAACTAGTATTTTTTTTTAAGAAGAAAAAATTAATTGGCATTTTATTAAAAATAAACCAAGTTACATCAAGTCAAATATCATACAAGCTATAATTTTCGACATATACCAAGCATACATGATATCATGCCACAGACAAAGTATACAATATTAAGAAGCCTGAAATGTGAAATAAGTTCAACAATGATTCTTCATATAAAGAGAAAGTAATCTGAACAACAAGCCCAAAATGTCAAGCCCAAAAAAAAAAGCAAAACAAAAAGTATTTACAGAATGGCGATCTGGCCCTCAGCCACCCCAACACCATTAGTAGTAATAATAATTTGCATATATGCTTCGAGATCATTGATGCCCCTCTTGGAGAGTGAGTCTGCAACAAAATTTGGCTCACGATATATATGGTTGACAGTGTAATGTTGGAATTGTTGTAATAGTAGCCTGGTCCCTTTGCACCATCCACAGAGATCTAGAGGGTAAAAAATGGTGATATCCCTGAAGCCATCCACAATAGTTTTTGAATCCCTGTAAATGTGTAAATAGTAGATGTGCATGGAGAGGGCATGTCAAAGAATACCCCATAAAGAAATCAACTCTGCCCGGGAGTTGGATCCCTTACCACCATGCCAATGTGGTTTGTAGGAAGTGTGTTCATCGATCCAGAGCCACACCCCACAGCCACACAAACCCCATTTAAAGGTCCCATCAAGAAAGCTAGCAGACATAGTAACATGAGGAGATTTGAATTTGTGTGATGAGTCGAATATGATCATACAACGAGGGAGTCTGAATTCAAGCCATGACAGGGACTTAGAAATAATAAAGTGCATACAAATAGGATTCCTGTTGAAAATTAATTGATTGCGTGCCTTCCAAATATCCCAGAATGTATACAATGGGATGAGTAGGGGGTTGCCCCCTTGGGAGTTTCTCCAACGGAGGCAATGTTCCACAGAGAGGAAAGTATTGGGAGGAATCCTTCATAGAGACAAAATACGATACCAAATTATTAAATAAAATGTGCAGTGGAAGAGGAGATGTGATACTGATTCTGGAGCAGCTGGAGGACCATATTATCCCAAGTGAGGACCAGATTCCTCCAAGCCAGCCATGAAAAGAGAATAATTTTAAGTGGTGCTTTGGATTTCCATATGTGTTTGAACCAAGGATTAATAGTATATGTAATGTCCACATGTGATATAAAACCATATGTCTTAGATACAACTACTAAGTTCTGAAAATATCTACCACCCCAGGTAGGAGTATCCCCATCATTGTAGTGACAGAGTCTAGCATCCTGTAGTCTTTGTATATAAATTGTCCATTCATGAGCCAATGGACCAGACAAACCCATCCGAGATGCGTCCTTCTAGATGGGGAAAAACCCCTGTCATCCTTGTATCAATTGAGCTAATAAGAATATCCCTTTCTGTTGTAATACAACCAATAATAAAGTACTAGGGTAAGCATCTGCAACCAACCCCAATATCTCATCTCTACTAATAATGATGCAGTTGCCACCCCCGAATGTCCACCGAATTCAAAGGAGGAAGATGTCCCGCACTTTCTGACTAGTTTAACTAAGATATCACTAAGTTAACAATAGTTATACTACTCAAGTGACCTTTAACTGACTCAACTAGGTACTTGAGCTTAGTTAACTAAGCCAAACTAAAAATAAATGAACTAGATTGCTAAATTTTAGCAAACACTACATGAAAAACTCTACTTCTAGCCTAGACCTCAAATTTGCCGAATAAACTAGTAGACAAAGCCATGTCACACAAGTTAACTACAAACCAAGTCATTTGGCTAATGTGGAAAATTGAATTACTAAATTTGACTAAGGAACAAGTCAAATTTAGCCTTTCTTCCTACAATTTCTAATAGTCATAAATATGTTGATAAAGTTTTTTATTTTATTAATTTTTGTCATTGTTGAGTTCAATTTTTTCTCAATTTTTTCTCAATGGCCTTTAATTCTTTTATTTTTTCTATTATCTCTAGCACATGTCAATTGTTTTCTTTCCCTTCTACCAAGAATATCTCTCACTAGATTATATTTTCATTGATGGAATCATTCTTAACTTTGTTTATCCCCTCAAACCTTTGCATTTTACTCTTCATTTATGAGAGCTCACACATTACACATTTTCAACCTTGACAATAAGCCATGGGTTCCTAGGCCAAACTCAAAATAGTAGACAAAATGTTGAACCCCACAAAATCTCCTTAACTATGCATTTATTTTTGGTTCGCAAGTTTAGGGTTGTGATGTACTTTTCCTACACCTCGAACTCATTATATGCAAAGCCATTACTTTGAATCGAGGAGGACTTGGAGAATCAACTATCAAACCCTCTTGAAATCACCACATGCATAAGTGCATCAAGATATTGGAAAATTCATTAGATGCAACTTGAATTTTTGTGATAAATATTTTTATCCTCTCAATTGGTTCAATTCTTACATGTGACATGTTGAGCTCATGATAAATATTACCATTGTAATGGTTTCAAGCCTTGTGAATTGACAATCCGTCAAGGAACAAAATATGTATGTTCCTCACATGGAATATAGAGATATTTGTTCAAAGGATAAGTCAATTGAATGTAGATCAATTAGTTTGGAGAAATGTTGTCATCCTCCCCACCTAGGTTCAATTCCCATATATGGCATATTAAGCTCATAATGAGTATCTCCTTATAATGGCTTCGAGCATATATTCCCTTGAGAATTAAAACATTTATTCCTCATCCAAAATATAAAAATATAATTTGTTCCCAAGTAAAAGTGTTCCAAGTTTGACTGTAAAGGTGTACCAAGTTTGAATTGTCCCATTATTCTTAATTGCTTATATATTCATCACTTCAATTATAATTGCCCAAGTGTTGGGATTCATTAATAGTTCCTATTATCATTTGAGTGGAAGATGCATAAATAATATACAAATTCAAACCTTTTTACTAACGTATTAAAAAAAAATATATATATATATATATATATATATATTGAAAATTATTAAACAGATAAGGCGAGTAAGTGTGCCAAGTTTGAATTGCCCCATTACTCGCACATGTTTATGATATTGCGTATTCATCACTTTCAATTTCCCCAAGTGTTGTGATTCATTAATAGTTCATATTAGCTAGTTCTTGTCATTTGAGTGGAGGATGCAATAATAATATACAAATTCAAACCTTTTTGTGAGGTCAAGGAATTATTGATCAATTAGTTGATGTATATGTTCTTTAGGCTAGAGTTTCTCTTAAAAAATATTATGATTATTGTGGAATTACTTATTAAGGAAATGAGGCTTATAAATAAGAATTTAATATTTTTTTAATAAATATTATTTAAGTGAATTTTTTTTTTTGAAAAAGAGAAAAATATATTTAAAAAAAAATGTTAATCCAATTATATAAATTAAATTATTGATAAATGTTTATAAGCTTATAATTATTCTATGATACATCTCACATTACCAAAATTTTAAAAAATATTAAAAAAATAAATTTTAATTTTATTATTATTGTTACTTGTCCAACCACATTAAAATATTAATGTGATTGATATAGCTAAAAGATTCATAAATATAACAAAAACAACTATTTCAATATGAAGAATGTCTTATCAATGCACACATTTACTTCAATAACCATATATAAAATGGTAATGGGTCAAGTTTAACTTGAGAAAAAAAGGATTATACATCTTATTGTAAAATGGACCATTTTACTAATTAATTTATCCATCTAATTAGAATATGAACTTATTAGAATTGGAATAATCTCAAATCTCTAGGAAATTGTGGGGTGGAAGCCATAATCTAATTTAACTTGAAAAAAAAAAAATTACACATCTTTTTATAAAATGAACCATTTTGCTCAATAAAATTTGCTTATATATTAGTTTCCCCATCTAATTAGAATATGAATATATTAGGATTGGAATAATATCAATTCCCTATCAAATTGTGGTCTGGGAGGCATGTGGCAGAAATATAATTTTTAAAATCTATTAAAAGTCAATACAACCTAAAAAACTTTGTAACACACTACAACGATTGGTAAGCATTCATACTAAGCATATACTGAGTATTTTTCTTTGAGAATCAATCTAGACTTTCAATTAAAAAGAAAAGTCAACAAATCCTTATTCACCTTAAGTTGAAATAGAAAACTTTGACCATTATTATTATTATTATAATAGAAAATTAAATATTTATACATTTAAAAAAATAATATATATATAGAGATAAAATTCATGCTTATAATGTTCGATTATATATATATATAAAACAAGAAAAATATAATCAAACATTATAAGCATGAATTATATATATATATATATATATATATATATATATGAAAACCATAATATCTCATACTTATGAACATATTTTTTTAATTAAATTAAAAAATACAAAGAGTATAATTAATTTTAAGATCAATTTCAATTATCTATCCATCAGTACTACAAATCCATATCATTTAAATTTCATAATTATTCTAATTAAATTAAAATTTAAAAAATCGTATTCCAAAATAAACTAATTACTCAACCAATCATACATGTTTTTATTTTTAAAAAAAATTATTATTATTATTATGAAACTTTCTCAATAAGAGAGAAAAGAATGTATTGCTAACTCTTAATTAACTATAACTCAATTACTATATAACTTTGTCACAAGTTTAATTTGTAATGAAATACATTTTATTTTGAAAAAAAAAATGTTTTTTATTTTATTTTAAAATTTAGAGTTTTAAAATAAAATAAAAAACTATAAACTATAACAATGTATTGGAATTGCTATAGTTGAATTTTCAGAATTTGTTTTTATTTATGTAAATAGATACTATATTGTGTATCAAATATTTTGGTGAAAATCACATTCGAGTAAATTGTGTTTCCAACCAACCAGTGTGATTTATCATCTTTTCTTGATGATGAACCACACTGGTTGGTTCGAAATTGGTCGACACAATTTACTTGAATGTGATTCTCACCGAAAAATTTGGTACATAATTTATGGATCACAGAAGCCAAATTCCAAATACTATATTTTAAAAAAATCTTTAAAATATTTAATTATATATAAATATTTATAATTGTGTTGAGCAATTCAATAAGATACTGATAGTGATGCTTTAATGTAATGTTTAATATTTTGATTAAATCAAATTATATAAAAATAAAATAAAATAAAAAATTCAATAGAATGTAATATAAACATTTTAATTGGGTTAAAAAATAGAAATTATAAAAATAAAATAAATATAAATATAAAAATAGTTCATGGTATTGAGAATCTATGGTTTTGATGTATAGTATTCATATGAAATACAGTTTATTTAAAGAGAGAAATTAAATCAGTGTAAATCCATCTTAATTTTAAATCTACTAAATATGAAAAAAGATTAAATATCGTAATATACACTTCTTCTTCTTCTTCTTTTCTAGACATGCAATTTTGAAAATAAATAATTCTGAATTTGTTGTTAAAAGTATTGTATATCATTACTCGAAATTAATTTGTAATTCAATTACTTTTTAATTAAATAATTATTTATAACTTCCGCGAAATTATGAAGACCTAATGACAGTATTGTATATCATTCAAAAAATTAATTTGTAGTTGACCATTTACTTATTAATTAAATTATTATATATAACTTCCTCGAGATTCTGAATACGTAAACGATGATGTAAGCAATGGAGCCCACAATGACGACGACACCCTCGGTAAAGCAAACCGGCTCGGCGAAATTAATTTCTCAAAATTAATATTAAAATCAGGCCCTCTTGTTTCCTACTCAGTTTACTGTGTGTTTACTGGAGTCAATAAAAACCTTGCACAAACCTTCAGCTGTGCGCTGATCAGGTTGGTTTCCACATTGCGGAAATGAACCTTCTCCATCAGATCGGTGAACCTCTGTTGGCGGAATCCGGTGGCTCGCCTTCGTTCTGCACCGGATCGCCGACGGAGTCCTGCACGACGGAAAATTACACGTCTTCTAACGGCGGGGACGCTGCAGATGGACCAGATTCCGGCTGTTTCCAAAGCGCTCTGGTAAGCGATTCCGCTGAAGAAGAACAGACGGCGACAGAAAATCAGCCATGTGGCATCACTGGCCTTTTCCGTTACCCATCACATGCTGCAGGTGGGCGGTTTAGAAATAAGGGGTTTAGGAAAGGAATGAGGGTTGAGGTGTGCAGCAGCGAAGAGGGTTATGGTGGGGCTTGGTTTCAGGGAGTTATCCTCACTGTTACCACAGGTGGCCGGCGTTGCAAGATCCGATATGATAAGTTTGTTACAGATGATGGAGAGCCATTGGTGGAGGAGGTGTGGCTGCACAGTGAAGTCAGACCCATTCCACCCCACATTCAGTTGCCTCTCCATTGCTCTGTTGGGGATGCAGTTGAAGCTTATGACACTGACTGCTGGTGGCGTGGTGTCATTGTCAAAGCTTCTGAGGGAGCGGAGGAGAATCTTTGGGTGGTCTATTTCCCTGACACTTGCACTGTCAAGGCATATACCCATTCAGAGTTACGCCCAGCTCAAGACTGGTTCCGAGGAGAATGGATCTTGGCGCCCCAGGTTCGATCCTTGACATATTTCTGAGACCTTTTAAAGGGGTTTTTTGGGTTTGATATTTAATGGCGGTTTTGGGGGTTTAATAGTTTATAAAGGGTTTATAGTGAGGCGGAATCTCCTTTTTTTAATATAATTTTTTGGTATATGTGGTTTATATGACATGGGATATGCTTTTCGTGTTACAGTGGCTGTAGTTAAATTTGATTTTGAGTTTCGTCCAAATTACTCCAATATCAACTAATCATAGTTAAATTCCCAATATTAGATAGTCAGTTTTAAAAACAATCTGGTATAGTAGTAGGGATTCTGTTGTACTGTGATTGAGTGTGAGCAATGTATATTCGATTCTGTGCAGGATAGAAGCCCAGTCATAGAGCAAGAGATCCAGTCTTTGACCGTAGACAACTCAAAGAAAAGTCAGTCTTTGAGCGTGGGCAAATCGAAGAAAAGTTCTCTGAAATCATCAGGTGGAAAAGGCGTTGGAAAGAAAAAGAGGCACGGTGTTAAGTGCAAAGCGGCTTCTCTCGGTGGAAGAGTTTCTCCTGAAACGAAAAAGTTGAAAGTAATTCTGAAGGGTACGGTGTTTGTGCCACAAACTGGGCAAGAAATTCAAGAGTCATGGATGGAGGGCACGTGAAGCAGCAGTCAAGAGACGGGACTCAACCTGATATGGAGAATGACAAGAAAAGGTAAAGCGTTATTGGAATTACAGACGTACTTATGGCTTTTGGGGAACGCAAGAGACAAATGGGGCATCAATATTTGAGATGAAATAGTCTTTGAAAGAAGCTTTTAGGGTTAGAGAGAAAGGGTACTTATGGCTTTTGGGAACCGCAAGAGACAAATGGGGCATCAATATTTGAGATGAAACAGTCTTTGAAAGAAGCTTTTAGGGTTAGAGACAAAGGGTATTAATATTTGAGATGAAATAGTTTTTAAAATTATTTTAAAATTATTTTCTGTAGGTTGTTCGATATATTTTTGGTGTTATAAGGCAATGAGGTTTGATTTTGGATCTTTTCTAGATTAGTCCAAGAAATTAATGACACTATGGATTCAAAAAAATTCTTTTGACCAATTATTATCAATTCTTTTGACCAATTATTATCCACATGTATTATTGCATACTCATTATAGTAATGGGTGAGAAATTTTAAATATTAATTAACTCTTAAATTTAAATTTGTTTATAGATTTTGGATAGATTGTGGTTGGGTGTGTTGTTAAAGCATTCTTTGATGTTAAGTCAGGGGTTCAATTCTAAATTGTGATTGGGTGTGTTTTTAAAGCACTCTTAGATGTGAAGTCACCGGTTCAATTCCCCATTCCCCATTTTATTCGGGTGTTATTATAAGACATGACTATAACGTACCTTTACCAATGCCGAACATAAAAAATATAAATAATTTATTTTTTCATATTTTTATATAATTATAAAATTATCATTCAAATTATTAAATCTACATTAAAATGAATAGATAAATCGGTTTTCTTGATAGGAAATAGACAATACAATTTCAAGTAACAATGGGGGTGCCGAGTGGAGAATTGGAGAGGAGAGGTGGCACGAGGTCGTGCGTGCCATACGGTTGTTTGATTTGGACACGAGAACAAGTGGGTAGGTACTACCACCCACACCACATAATCACTGACGTAAATGACGGCGATAGCCAACTCATGATGTCAGAGCAATGTGGGAAACAACGCCGACATGTTAAGGAAGTTATGAACGGTGGTGAGGGGAAAGGTGGTAACTTATTCCGGTAGTTTATGGTGGAGGAGAGAGCAGATAAGGGAGCTGCCGCGCGGGAGCAGTGCTAGACGTCAAGTTCACATTCCTTAACCTGGTACGTTCTCAGCCTATACATCATGCTTGTTGCCGCGAATGGAGATGGATCTCACGTCTTCAGCTTGGTTATTATTACTGCATTTGATAATTCTATAATCTTCTAGGGGTTTTATTTATTGTCTGGGTTATGGAACAATGCTAGTTCTCAGGATTGGGTAGAATATGATAATTGTCTTCTGGTTCTATTATGGGGTATTGGGTTCTATGTTGCAAACCTCATCTACATGGGCACTGTGGGTTCTAAGTTCTCCAAGTCAGGGTGTCTCCTGGTTTTTGTTAAGGAGTATAGTCTTTGCTGGTTGTTGTTAAGGTGTATAATCAACCATGTTTTCAGTCAATTGAATTCTGCATGTATTGATTTTCGCTTGGCTTTTTCTCATATGAAACTTGCATGTCTTGCTTCCTTTCCTCCCTATACCATTCTCCTGACCTTCTGCTTTGTATGCAACCCAAACAGTTTGACTCGCCAATCTTATGAAAATTATTGCATGGCTTCAAATGACCCTTTCGTCGAGAGCGCTCTGTTGAATTCATCATTCAGGGTTTTACACACTCAATTTTTTTGTAATATGGGGGGCTTAGACTTCAATTATTGTGATGCTCATTCTACTCTCTAGGGTCAAGAGGGTCTTACAGCTGTTATTCCGTCGGGGTTGTGGGGTTTCATTCCTGTTTCAATGGGTTTCTGTCTTAATTGCGGGATTTCAACTTGATTCGTTGGGTTTTTCATCCTCTTCCATTGGAAAAGGTTTGGGTTATGAGGGATTTCACTTCTCTTCAGGGGAGTCACTACCTTGGTTCTGTTAATATGCAACAGGAGAATGGAAAAATTCTTGCCATGCATTTTTTGTCGCGACAGGCAAAGAAACTTCTTATTGACACCCTTATAACTTGTTAGACGACTGGAAGGAGGAATGATGACATGTATTGCCCTACTAAATATGAGGATGTTACTCCTGAAAGTCCGGATCTCTTTCACTATTGTTTCACTAAACCAATTATTGAAATTCTGTTGCAATATACAGGTACCTTTAATTTATATATAGGTGTTTCTTTAAGACTGGTCACGCACTTGCCCCGACACTGTCAGTCAATCCAACGGTTTGTACACCACCTGCAAGACTGAATGGTTAAAGGCCAAGCAATAAAAAAGGATGCCAAGGACAACGGTAAAAAAAATCAAATTAAGATCAAAGCGGGCCCCAGTAAGAGGGGAAGGAAGTCAAGAAAAGAGA